>PVKA01001113.1:0-158367 GCA_004027165.1 Ctenomys sociabilis | reverse complement strand
AGCAGACTCGCTTTGCGGAGGTGGCACTGTGAACCATGTTGCTTTATCTCTTCTGCCTGCTAGCGACATGAGAAACGAATTTGTGGCTCAAGTCTAGCAGAGGTGGTGGATGTACAGGATGTGTGATTTCATGAACTAGCTCACCAGAGTTCTAAACTTGTTTTGTTTCCTTTTCTATGTAATACTTTGCTTTTAATTCTTTTAGGTGCTATGGCTCTGTCCTATTTCGGAAAAATATAAGATATGCGTAGACGAATGAAGTTGTAACACCCCTTCCTTCCCCTCATTTGACACTGCTTAATGCAAGGCCAGATCCTTGGCTGCGCTTTCCCTGCAGTGCCTTACTCAGGAGTGGATCAGTACCATCTGCAGGATTTTACTTCTCATTTTGAATTTTTTCATGATAAATGGTATATGTTACAAATTTTGGAAAATAGATACAGAGAGCACTGACCTCCTTCCCTTTTCTCTGTGGTGTCTACCTCCAAAGGCATTTCCTGGACAGAATACTGACTACCGATGACAATGTGATGTGTATCATTGCAGTGTGCACCTACACAAGTAGTGTGTGTGTGTGTGTGTGTGTGTGCACGCGCGCGCACGCGTGGCATGCATCTGTAACTTTTGTTTTGTTTTTGTTTCCACTTGGCATATCTTGAAAGGCCAATTACCATTCCACTGTACAGATACCTCACAATTTACTTAACCAAGCATATTTTCTACTCTGGACTTATGGAAAGAAAGGTCCAAGGACATTCCTGGTCTGTGCATTTCTGTGTCACAGGCATTTATGTCACTTGCTTTAATTTAATGTTCATAATTTTCTGCCCAACAACAATTTGTAGGATCGAGATGATCAGAATGCCATACAAAATGAAAAATGTGCTCTGAGGGGCAGAGGGCTACTGCACTGGCACAGCTCATGTTTGAGAGTCTGACCTTTATGAAGTCCTTCCCTTCCAACACCAAAGGCTTAGACGTTTCTCTGAATTTATTCCTTGGGATACTGAGGCCACCACTTTGCCATCATTTCCAAATACTTGGTGAACAGCAACAGGTGGTGGGAAAAAACACCCCACCGCAGATATGGCAAGGAATAAGATATGGTTCCTCAAAAAAGACAATACTCCATTTTTTAAATGATATTTTAATCACATCATAATTAGAAGTATTTTTGAGAAAGTACATTTTTTTTCTTGAAAGAAAGCATTTTATCTGAAATTTTTATGTATTTGGGTACTAATATATTTGGATTTCCTCATACAACTTGATTTCATGTTTTCTTTACCAAACATCACTGTATTTCCTCTTTCAGTCCTTATTTTTAATGAGTTGAACTGTCAGTGTTATGGGTTGAACTTCTGCTCTGAAGAGGCATTCTGTAATGCTAAATACAGAACATGACTGTGAGAGCTAGGCTTTGGGCTTGAGAGTATGTCCCACCTTGGACAATGAAATGTTCAAACATGAAGTGTAAGTGGGAATCCAATGAACAGGCAGAGTTGCTTCTGAACTCTGGATAGTGCTGGTAGAATGCATTAGACCCCCTTATCACTGTACTGTAAGCCTATAGTTTCAATTACTTCCTGACTTCCATTCCATCTGAGACTTGGAACAGACAGGAGTTTTCAAACTGTTTTCCTAGGGCAGTGGACAGGCTTTTGTTTGGGGGAATTTTTAAATTTAGTTTTCATAGTAAAAGCAACATAGAAGCATTATACATACATGTGAAGGTCAACTCCTTGCTTGAGAAAAGCCCAAACCATATTTTCTACCCCAGAATGATTTCTTTTCTAGGCTTTTTCTTCTATTTGTTTGTTTGTTTGTTTTTGAATCCATAAACATCTTTTTTTCAGAAAATATCTATGAGGCATCCCCATCAGCATGTAACAGAAGAAAGGTTCAATCCATATTAAGTATTCTGAGGGCATAAAAAATCAGAAGATACATATAAGGCAGTATAAGTTCAAAAGCACATAGTTAATACATGCACACAAATAATCTCAGGAGTGAAAGACTCAGAAGTGACAGATGAAATGATACGATAGAGGAGATCCTACAGAACAAGAGGCACAAGGGCTGGTAGCTTTGAAGGCACCACACTTTCCTTCTTCCTTTGCTCCCTGCCTCCCTTTTACATATATTTACTCAATATTTTCTCTGTGGGCATTAATGTGGTATAGGGCATAGAACTAAAGAAGTCCAAAGACCCTTGTTCTCATGGCATTGACCTAATGATGTGGAAGGGAAGGCAGTGAAAGTGTAAACAGATAGAACATTAGGCGGTGGAAAGTACTGTGAAATACAGGGCGGAGGGGAAGGTCAAAACATATGATGCAACACAATGTTGGATCCAACATGATGTATAGTAGGTAAGGAATACAAAAGGACTTGGAGCAGTTCTGGGTGAAGGGAAGCTGTGAGCCACTAAGACTACTGCTGGTAGTAAGATATGGCACAAGCCTGGCATTCAGACTGCAACACAGCCCAACCGCAGCAGTGGACAGAGAAGGCCCTGGAGAGCCAGGTCCAGAAGGGTTCTGGACATGAGTGGGATTCTATTCTAAATAGGATTGAAAGACACTGGGGCAAAGAGGTGATGTGTTTTGGCCTTTTCTCTAAAAGTGTTATGAAAATTAAAGGAGAAATGAAAGTGGGGAAGGTTTTTTGCATGCCTTCCACTCCTAGCTGGAGCCTATGAGTCTTGCCAATGGGTAGGTGGTGTTGTTCAAGCAGAGAAAACCATGATGCGGTATTACTCTGATATCAGATGGGGAAGCAAAGGTCAGCTATCAGTAGTGAGGGGCATGCTTTTGGAGGGAAAAGGATGTGTGAGAAGAAATGTTGGAGGGGAAATGTGGGTCTTAGGGACATTCTTAAATTACATTCTATACATCTATGCTGAAGTACCACTACTGATTTGGGAAAAGACTCATTTTAAGAAATAGTCGTAAAGCAAACGTCTCCATATCTGCTCTTTCTTTCATGCTTGAGGCCTGGTTCCAATTAGAACCAAGGAAGATGCCAGGCAGCAGTGTGGCTCAGACACACTTTTCTTTTCCCTGACCACAGGAACCGGAGCTGTACATCTAAGTAGGCTTGGTACTTTTGTCTCCTGTTGTTCTCAACCTTCTTGATGTGGTCTATTGTGGGGTTTTAGATTCTATAATTAGAAGAAGAAAGGGGAAATCATTGTGATATTCACAGTCGAGCTGGCATTAAAACTACAGAGAGCATACAGGACTGAGCAGACTTATCTTCCTGTGTACTGGACACTCTCTCCAGCACCTTCACTTAATTTGATCTAATGTGAGGATTGCCTAAAATATCCTTCTACATTGTTCAGTGCTCAGATTGTTGGGATTGTAGTGCCCTCCCTCATTATGCTTTTTTTTTTTTTATTAATTTGCAATCACTTGACAGGACAATATTTTTTATTTTTTTTATTATTTATTTATTTTTGTGATACTGGGGATTGAACTCAGGACCTTGTGCTTGCCAGGCAAGCATTTATCCTACTAAGTTATCTCCCGAGCCCCTGGACAAAATTTTAATATATAGCTTCTTACTATTTTATCAGAATTTGGAATATTACTGTAAATTAAAATCATATACCTTTCTTGAAATAAGTTATTTTAAAAAACATTGCTAAAAAATAATTTGACATGTGCCTATAAATTGATATGTATGTATTAAGTATTTAACTGGAGGAGGAATGAAATAATAAAGCTACTCTTGATAACCATAACATTTTTATGTGTTTTTCTGGTAATCTACACATTCAGTTCCACCTGCAGATGGGCCATTAACACCTCCTTTTCTTTTATTAGATGCAAATAATAGGAGATGATTTTTCTTTGATCTCAGAAATGATAAAGATTATCTTCAAGGTTTAATTAAAATCTTGTCTTTTATATTGATGTATCTTACAAGTTCAAGCACTTTGATTGCCAAGCAAATATTAAAGCCAAATTGACAGAGCGAGAAACAGATGCATTTGCACCTCTAAATGAATTATTTCAATGCATACTAAACTAACTTTGACTTGGTACTCACAGCTGCCATTAGACTGTGTAGGTCCTAAAGTCTCCTATAGAGCATTTGCAAAATGCAATTAATAAACTTAGTTCTTAATACTCTTTTTTTACTAGGGAACAAAATATCACCTGGAAAACATGAGGACTACGTAGCTATACAAGTTTCAGTTCCTTGACAGTTTGTTATATAATTTACTCTGATGGTTCCCAGTTATTAATGAATCATATGAAAATTAATTTCAATATGGGCAGCCAGCATGGGAAGCGCCCTAGACTAGGCAACCAACTCAGCCAGAGGAACGTAAATGCCTGACCTGTCCCCCTACACCTAGAGACCAGTCTACTGAGGGATGTCAGTCTACTGTATAACAGTGACACAGGGAGAAAAACTGATCTCAGGTGGGTAAACTCCAAATGATACAGGGAACCTCCAAATGACATAGGGAAAATGATCTCCCAACCTGACCTGGATGAGCTCCTGTTCTCTAAAACTGAAGAATTTTAGGAACAAATGGCAGTTATGAGCAGAATATATTTATTGAGGGAAAGAAAGCTGCCGTCTGAGAGAAGGACGGGGGGGGGGGCAAGCAGGTTGTCCTCAGGAAGCTGGCTCTTCCAAGGACTTTGATAGTGTAAAACCATGTAAGGCTAAGGTGGAGAGAATTGGAACTCACTTAGTAGATGTGGGGTGGGACAAAACTATGGTCAACTGATGGGATTACAAGCACCATTGCTCAGGTAAAACTGATTAAGTCCGGGACCAAATGGGAAAGTGAGTCACATAGCAAGCTGACATGAATATGACACAGGACCTTATCTGATGGCCATCACACAGTGATTCTTCCTAGCTTTCTCAGGGTAATGATCAATCCAGGATTCTGTTCTTTAGGGAGCTCAGCATTGATTTGATCTTTAGGTCTGGCTCACAGCGGGAGCATCCATCCCTCCCACAGTTGTAAGGTAACATGTCTTCTGTGTTATCTCCTTCGAAGGCCTGGGCCTGTCTGACTGCCTGTAATATTTCTATCTAACTCAGCTGCCTGCAAAGGCAGTAGGACCCAGACTATGACATGATGGACAGTCAAAGTCAACGGGAGGGAAAAGTCAAATATGAAGCAACAGGGGCTGAGTCAGGTGAACCAGTGCTGTGCTTAGGAACAAGGACACATGGAATGGGAGCAAGCATTGGGACTGCCCCCTTTTAAATATAATTTTACTTTACCTTGCTTTATCTTTGTCTTTGTCTTATTTTCATTTCTTTTTTCTTAATTTTTAATTTTTTTTCTTTTTCTCTCGTTTTGTTTTTTCTTTTGTAATCCCATGCCCCAAGCCCAGAGACCAAGTTCAGATAATGTTTCCTTCATTCTTTCTGTTCTACCCTCTTCTCACATTACTCAAACCCTCCATGACCACAGTTTATTCTCCAACCTTGATACTGCTTTCTTTCTAGTTATCTTTGTCTTTTACACTATGCTTCCTAAATTTCCATATCACATGGTAAATCTACTCTAATGAGGGATAACACTCCATAGCTTTGCTTTTATGGTTGAACATATAAAATTAATACTTAACACAGTTTATCTATTTATAAATTATGATTGATGCTATTATTGCTATTTGTACTACTGCAGCTAGGGTGACATGTCAATTGTAGTCAGTTGATCTCCCTGGGGTATCAATGTTGGGAAGCTCTGTGGCAATAACCTCACACACACACAACCCAACACCAAAAGGCTTCAGACTGAGCCAAGTAAAAACTAATATCCCACTCTCAATTAATTGGGAAGGAAGGATCTTGAGACATCCATAAACCAAGCATCTCCTATACCCAGAAGATATCTCTTAAGAAAAGAATTTTCCTAGAGAAAATATGGTATTAGTGATATAGCTATATACTACAATATCTTACAAGGATAACCATAGGGAAAAAAAATATTTTTGAGATACAAAATGACAAGATAAAGAAGGAAAATTAATCTCAGACCTCCAATACATTCATACAAAGTCCAGGAGGCACTGACATAGAATAAAGTGAAAGGCACACACCTGGAGTTCCTAAAATGATAGCAACTAAAGTAGAGAAAAACTCCAAGAAGCTATAGAGAAAATCAGATCAGAAATAATCTCTCACACAAAACAAGACATTCCAAGTATAATAAAAGAATTGCTCAGCATGTCTAAAGAGGATATAGATTTGATAAAATAGAGGAACATAGAAAATGATAGAAACCTTCTCTGAACAATACAGAAAAGAATTAGAATGCATAAAACATATTCAAAATATATTTAGAAAATTAAACATTTCATTGAAAGTTGGCAGAAAAACTTCAGCGAAACTCAAAAGAGACTTTCAGACCTTGAAGACAGGGCTGCTAGTAGTGATCACAAGCAGAAAAATGTCTTAAAAATAGCAGGCAACAAGAAAATAACAATGTAATAGCTGCAAGATAATAATAAAAACATATGACTCATAGGTATCAAGAAGAAAGCAGGAGTCAACACAAATGATATAAAAAGACTATTGGTAGCAGTAGCAGCAGAAAATTTCTCAAGCCTGGAAAAAGAATCAGACATACAGCTGACTGAGGCACACAGAACTCTAATGCCCATAAAAAAATATATCTGCACACAGGTATATAATAATCAGGATCCCAGAAAGTCAGCTCAAGAAGAAAACATAAAAAAGAAGAAAATATTAAAAGCTGTTAGAGAAAAGAAGCAGATCACCTATAAGAGAAAGCCAATCAGAATCATGAGAGATATATCAGCACAAACCATCAAGTCAACAACAGCATGGAGCGAAGTACTGAAGGAAAATATCAGTCAACTCAGATTGAGGTACCCTTAGAACCATCTTTCAAAATTAATGGAGAAATAAGATATTTTTTAAATAAGATAATTTTAAGATAAGCAACAAGTGAAGAAACACAAGATGACCAAACCAACATTATAGATAAGAATGAAACATATTATGGAAGAAAAATGACCACATTTCCAGGAAAAACAACAAACAGAAACCAAGCAGAGTAAGCAATTAAACAGAGGGGAAATGTAGGGAACCAACAGCATGAATATTATATGACAAGGATAGGACAATAAATATAAGTTGTAGCCATTAATATAAATGAGCTCAAATCAACAATCAAAACAAAAAGACTGGCAGAGGGGGCCAAGAAAAAACAAAACAAAGTAAAAATGATATGCTGTATACAAGAAACACATTTAAGTCACAATGATATTCATAGGATGAAAATCAAAGGATGGAAAACAATACTCCATGTACCAAGAAACTCAAAAAAAAGCAGGGGTGGTTATTCTGTTCACAGACAATGAACTTCAAACCAAAGAGTAATCAAAGGAGATGAAGAAGGTCACTACATACTTCATAGGAGAAAACTTGAAGAGAAAGAGATAATTGTAAATATATGTGCACCAAATGCAGAAGCACAAAATTATAAAAGACAATTGGGTCTTCTATTGAAAAAAAAAATAATCAATAACACTATCAAATAACCAATCACAAAGAGGTAGATCAACTGAACAACGAAAGAACAAGGAAATAACAGAACTGAAACAAACTTAGGAAGAAATAGACTTAATAGACCTTTACAGACTGTTCCACCCAACATCAGAATATATATTCTTGGGACCAGAGAGATAGCTCAGTGGACTAAAATGCCTGCTTAAGGCAAGCGTAGGCAAGCACAGGGACTGCAGTTCCAACCCCAACACCATGTGCCATGTAAACCCTAGCCCCAGGTCAGGCTAAGCCAGCCAGAGTCCAGGCATGGTGAAGCATACCTATAATCCCAGCACTACGGAGCCTGAAAGCATGAGGATCACCATGAATCCGAGCTACATAGTGAGTCCTTACAACAAGCAAATACATTAAAAAAAAAAAAATCATTCTCAGATGCGCATGAAACATTCATTGAAAGCCTGAAGAAAGTGCAAAAGATTTGAAATTATCCTATGCATATTATCTGACTATATGGAATGAAATTGGTAAGTAATGTTAAAAGAATCTGTAAAAATTATATAAACACAAGGGAATTAAACAACACCCTGCTGAGCAACCACTGGGTCACAGATGAAACTAAAGAAGAATTTAAGCAGTGCCTACAATTAAATGAGTATTAAGGTATGACACACAAGGAACTGTGGGATGCAATGAAAACAGTCTACAGAGGGAAGTTTGCTGTAGTGAGGTCTCACAAAAAGGAACAAATAGCACAAGTAAGTAACCTCGTGCTGCATCTCAGGCTTCCGGAAAAAGAATGGTAAACCAATCAATCACAAAGCCCTAAGAAGGGAAGAATTTGTTAAAGATTAGAACAAAAATTGGTGTAATTGCGATGAAGAAAACAGGACAGAGTGTTAAAATTGATAAAACTTTCTAAAAAAAATAAAGAAAAAGCTCAAATACATGCAATAATGAATGAAAAGTGTGAAAACACTATAGATACTATGAAAATCTAGGAAATCATTAATAACAACTTCAAAACTCTTCACTTTTCTAGGATGGAAAACAGAAGAGGCATAAGCACTTGAAACAATCTTAGAAACATATTAATTTCTAAAGTTGAATGAAGAAGATATAAAAATTCTGAGTTACTCCAAAATAGTTAAAGATACTGAAAAGTAATTGAAAACATTGAAAAATTGAAAACATTGAAAAAAAAGTAATGATGAATTCACACTCGAATTATACAAGAAATTTAGAAAAGATTTAATGTCAATACATTCTCATACTCTTCAATGACATACAAAGGAAAGTAATACTGCTTAATTCATTCCTGGAGACCAGTATTGCCCTTATATCAAAACTAGAGAAATACCCAACCAAATGAACATAGATGCAGAAATCCTCAATAAAATATTAGAAAACAAAATGCAGCAAATCATCAAAAATATTACACACCACCACCAAGTGGAATGCATACCAAGAATGCAAGGATGGTTTAACAAACACAAATCAATATATATAATATACCATATCAACAGACACAACTTTTTACCAAGATGGCACCAAAGGCAAAGAAGGAATTCCCTGCCCCTGCCAAATCTGAAGCCAAAGCAAAAGCTTCGAAGGTCAAGAAGGCCTTGTTGAAAGGCATCTATAGCCACAAAAAGAAGGAGATATGAAAGTCACACACCTTCCACCATCCCAAGACACTGGGGTTCCAGAGGCAGTCCAAGTACGAAGAGCACCCCCAGGAGAAACAAGCTTGACCACTATGCCATCGTCAAGTTCGCCCTGACCACAGAGTCAGCCATGAAAAAGATTGAGGGCAACAACACACTCGTGTTCATTGTGGATGTCAAAGCCAAGAGGAATCAAATCAAGCAAGCTGTGAAGAAGCTCTATGACATCGACGTTGCCAAGGTCAATACCCTGATCAGGCCTGATGGAGAGAAGAAGGCATATGTTCGACCAGCTCCTGAGTATGAGGCATTGGATGTTGCCAACAAAATTGGGATCATCTAAACTGAGTCCAGCTGGTGAATTCTATGCACATATTTTTTCCTTGGGGGAAAAAAAAAGAAAAACAGAGGCAAAGACAAAAACCATATGATCCTCTCAGTAGATGCTGAAAAACACTGATTCATGATTTAAAAAAGATAGACGATCTTTATCTCAATATGATGAAGGCCATCTACAACAAACCAACAGCCAACATCACACTAAACAGACAAAAACTGAAAGCTTTTATTCTAAAATCAAGAATAAGACAAAGACCACTGTCACCATTTTTTCTCAATATAGTTCTGTAAACATTGGCTAGAGCAATTAGACAAGAGAGACAGAAAGAATAAGGATAATAAAGGAAGAAATTACATTATTATTATTGACAATTTATATGATACTCTACATAGAAAATCCAAAAGATTCCACAAATCAAAATTCTATATTGAATAACCAAATTCAATAACATAGTAGGATACAAAGTAAAAACTCAAAAACAATAGCATCCCCGTACACAGAAGACTGACTCACTGAGACAGAAATTAGGGAAACCAAACCCTTTACAAAAGCATCCAAATAAATGCAATACTTAGAAATCAACAGGACAAAGGAAGAAAAAGATCTGTTCATTGAAAATTACAATACCCTGAAAAAAGTGATCAAAGAGGATTTCATATTATGGAAAGATATTCTTTACTCATGAGTGGAAAGAACTAACATTGTAAAAATGGCCAGTTTCCTCAAACTGTTATACGGATTTAATGCAATCCCAACCAAAATATGATTAGCATGCTTCACAGACCTAGAAAAAACATTTATAAAATTCATTGGGAATCAGAAGAGACTTACAATAGCAAAAGTAAACCTGGCCAACCAAGGCAAGGCAGGAGGTATCAGAATCAACAGCTTAAATCGATACTACAAAGCTACTGTAATAAAAATCAGCATGGCACTTGGAAAACCAAACAGACCTCAGGATCAGTGGAACAGAACAGAAAATGCATGCACAACTACAAACACACTCATCTTTTTATCTTTTTTTAATGGACTTAGTACAGGGTCTACAGGGTACAGGATCTACAGGTCAGACTCAGTGATACACCTGTTTTCAACCTCCCAAGCACTCTGATTACAGGCAAGAGGACCCTAAGTTTCTCAGTTTGAACCCTGCCTGGTGTTAATGACTTAGAAAGGCAATGTCAGAGACAGAAACAGAGAGAGAGAGAGAGAGAGAGAGAGAGAGAGAGAGAGAGAGAGAGAGAGAAAGAGAGAGAGTCAGAGAGAGAGACAGACAGACACAGAGACAGACTGAGAGAGACAGACAAAGAGACAGAAAAACAGAAATGAAGAGAGAGAATTAGACACAGAGAGTGTTCTTCAAGGCCTTTCTAAAAAATGATTCTTCCTGGGCTTGAAGAATGAAAAGGCCATGTTACAATCTTTGCACAATGATCTATCTTTTACAAAAATGAGAGATTCCAAGAAGAGCCTTTGCCCATCCTCTGCTGGGTCTGATGAAGCAGGCATCCATGAGCTGCACATTTAAGGAAAGGAAGGGAATGAACTTTGGAAACACCCTGAGGTATCTCTGCAAGAGTCTTCTCTAGGATGACTACCAAGGAGAATGCAGCCCAGCCAAGGGCACATCACACCCTGTGGTACCCTAAGCATAGGGTTCCAGCCTGTGGTACCCTAATTGTAGGACCTAGTTTAGCCTGGGGAACTGCAGACAAAAACTGTGAAGTAATCAGCTGTTATGCAACCAGCATTCATCACAAGGCACAGAAAATCAATACACAAGGTATCTGCATGTGTCCCATGATGCAACTGAATAAAAGTAGACCACTGGCAGCCAGAATACATCCTTGGTATTAACACCAGTGTTGGAAAGCATTCTGGAAACCAAAACGCCGCTGAAAATTCCAGAAGGTCAACAGATGGTCAGTGCGAGCCCCAGCAACTGAGAGATCACCTTCCATGCCAACTTCCCAAGGAGAGCAAAGGGTTTGTGCTGGGGCCAAAAGGGTAAGAGCCATTATGCCCTATGAATACGCAAAGTGATTGTAGGGACAAGGTGTCACGTTTAAGATGAATTCTTGGAATAGAAACACATGGAGATAAACTGGAATAACTGTTATTACAGAAAATGCCAGAAAATCATAGGGGAGAAGACAGGGTCAGGGTAAATCTGAAAGTCTTTTATTCCTCCAGGAAAAAAATCTCATAGAATTTTAGAGCTCTTAAGATGGAAAGATACTTGAAGCCACTAATTCCATTCCAAATTTTAGAAAACCTAATCTCACTCCACAGTTAGAAAAAGGCTTGTACATGTATCTCCTATGAAGTTGTAATAAGAATGTGAAAAATGGGGTGTAATGAACAGCACTACCAAAAGGGAGAACCAGACAAGAAGGCCAACTACCATGCTGGATTGAAACCCTAGGTCGATTTTTTTTTTCAAAATAAATTGAAGGAAATTAAGAAAATAATAGGAGCTATTTCAAAAGAAACCATGAATATGTATTAGAAAAACTCTGAAACTAGATAGTAACATTTAAATACTCTAAAAATAAAGGAAACCATTCATTTCAGAAATAAAAAATAAACCAGAAAATATGAATTCAGTGACCAAGACTACAAAGAATTAAAAGAAAAAAGTGTTAGGCAACAGAAGCTAAAACAAAACTGTAAAGGTCTGAGAGACAATCACAAACATAAACAGGTAAAAAGTATCCACTATATTGTAAGACTTTTCAAAGAAGGCCGAAATAAGAATGCAAAAGTTTATACTTTATTAAAATGAAAAAAGTTCAGAAATATATGTGTGTGGAGGAATAGTACATGTTATACAAAGTCGCCAGCATTATCAAGATGAAAAAAGATGCTAATTAAATTCTGATGTGGTTTTAAGTTACAAAGAACAATCTAAATTCTAGATCATTTCATTAAGGGGAAAATCAGATTGGAGTCCAAGTTTGGATGGTACACAGCAATGCTTTATGGCAGAAGGAAACTGAAGAAAGGAAAGTGTGAGGTGATGATTTAGGATCAAGCAGATAACTCTGAAATCAAAGTGCATGCGAGAGAGGAGGCCCTGGCACCCGGTTGGCGCTTCTTGAAGCTCACACTCAGTCACTCACACTAAGTGGAGAATCGGAGGTACGGGGTAGGGGTGAGCATCCAGCGTGTCTGCAGCAGAAACCTGTAGCAGTAAGAACAGAAAGATGAAGCCATGATCCCATGTGCCACTGAGGACACTATACGGCGAGGAGGAGAAGGAGTGGGGTCAGTGCTTTTTGACATGAACGTTATTTTAGATATGGAACTTAGAAACAAGTAAAATTTTACTAAGCTATAAACAAACTCAAGTGGTAGTACTCAGTTGTTTGTCTGATCTTGTGTAACTCTGTTAATCTGAACAGCAGATTTGAGGATAAAAATAAATAACAGAATAACCATTGTTAATTAGCTATTCTTGTTTTGAAAATCTGTAACATGTATTTTTATACATTAGCCAGTTTCTGTCTTTGTTTCTGCTCTTTTTTTGTATTTTGTTTTTAGTCTTCCAAATTAAATAAACAAACAAATAAATAAATAAATATGCAGAGACTGGGGCATGGTGGCCCATGCCCTTAATCTCAGCACTCAAAGAGGCTGAAAATAGGAGGATCACTATGAGTCTGATTTGTGTAGTGCGACTCTATAGACCCTGTACTAAATACATTTTTTAAAAATTTAAACAATAAAAAAATAAAAATGTAAAGCCTGAAAATAGAAAATAAAATAAAAATGACCCTCAATATGTATCTCTATTGTTTTGAAAATTGAAAAATATTTCATGTAACTTTAAAACAGAATGATTTGACTGTATCACTCTAAGATGTATCGTCAGACCCAGCCCAAGCCCAGTACTTGAGTGACAACTTCCGCCATGCTCTCAGGACCTCCTCCAGACCCAGCTCAGGTCTGGCATACAGGCCTGGATGAAACTCTGCAGCTGAAGTCCCACAGAGAGTCTAGGGGCTAAAACGATGCAGCTAATCCAGGAGCAGAATATCTTGCCAGAGAAGCACAACAGATTCACTTCCAAGGGTTTCAGCAGGAGGAAGCTGAGCACTACAGCTAGACCCAAGCCAGGAACAACTGGATGAACTCAAACTTAGTAGATCTACACCCAAATTTCAGTAGGTGCTAAGGTTATAACTACACCAAAGCTCTACACCAAAAGTCAGAGGCCAGTGCTGTACAAAATGACAAAAAGAAGGAGAAAAATGCAATCTCAGGCCCCAAACCCACCCAAAACATGTACAGAAAACACTAGCACAGAAGAAATTGAGAATCACACAGCTGAAATGTCTGAATTAATAGCATCTGAAGAAAAGAAACAACTTCAGAAAGGTGTAGAAGAAGTCAGATCAAGAAATAACCTCTGAAATAAGATGTATTGTAAGGACAAACAGGGGTGAACGACAATTTTAAACTCATTTCCACATCTCTATTGATGGGGAACAATAGAATTGTTGCTCTGAGTCTTTTTTGTATGTAGCATAAAAAGAAATAAATAATACTTTAATGGTTGTTTTCAGTACTAGTTTGAACTTGGATCCAGGCAAAGGTGATGTATATGTAAAGTAGCAATGAAGAAGTAGAAGTTCTGAGTCCTGCTTGATTACAGTTTTGGAATCATTAGCCACAGCCATTAGAAAAGAGTGAGAAATAAAAGGAATAAGAATAGGTAAAGAAAAAGTTAAATTATCACTATTTGTAGATGACATGATACTTTACTTGGAAGACCCAAAAAGTTCCACAAAGAAAGTGCTAGAACTGATACAGAAATTCAGTAGCATAGCAGGATACAAAGCCAATACTCAAAAGTCAATAGCATTCCTTTATACAGATAACAAGCACACTGAAAAAGAAACAATAGAAACAATACCTTTTATAATAGCACGGAGAAAAATGAAATACCTTGGAATTCATTTAACCAAGGAAGTCAAAGATTTTTTCACAGAAAATTACAACACCCTAAGAAAAGAGATTATAGATGATTTCAGAAAATGGAAAGATATTCCCTGCTCCTGGATAGGAAGAACTAACATCGTGAAGATGGCCATACTCCCAAAATTGCTATACACATTTAATGCAGCCCCTATCAAACTGCCACCAACATACCTCCCAGACTTAGAGACATCATTCCTAAAATTTATTTGGAACCAAAAATGACCTAGAATAGCAAAGCAATCTTGGCTAATAAAGACAAGGCAGGAAACATCACAATTCCTGACTTGAAATTATACTACAAAGCCACTGTGATAAAATCGACTTGGCACTGGCAACAAAACAGACCTGAGGATCAATGGAATAGATTAGAGGATGCAGAGGCATCTATGAACACACTCAGCCATGTGATCTTTAACAAAGGAGCCAAACAAGCCTACTAGAAGAAAGATAACTTCTTTAACAAATGGAGCTGGAAAACCTAGCTTTCCACATGCCAAAAACTAAAACTTGACTCAGGTCTATCACCATGCACTAAGCTAAAGTCAAAATGGATTAAAGATCTAAACATCAAAACAGAAACACTCAATCTCCTGGAAGAGAAAGTAGGAGGAACTCTAGAAGACATAGGAGTAGGTAAACAGTTCATGAACAAACATGTATTCACACAGGAAACACTTGAAAGAATTAACAACTGGGATCAACACTTCTTGAGAAGTTTATGCATGTCAAAAGAAATTGTCAACAAAGTAAAAAGACACTCCACAACTTTTGAAAAAATTTTAATAAGCAATCAGGCAAAGATCTGCTATCTAGAATATATAAAGAACTAAGATATATTAGGGCCCTCAAAATTAAAGACCCAATTCAGAAATGAGCATCTGAGATGAACACACACTTCTCAGAGGATGAAATAAGGAAGCAAATAAATATATGAAAAAATGCTCCACATTGCTAGCCATCCATGAAATGCAAATAAAAACAACACTGAGATACCATCTCACTCCAGAAAGAATGGCAATCACAAGGAAATAAACCAACAACAAATGTTGGAGAGGTTGTGGAGAAAAGGGAACACTTCTCCACTGCTGGTGGGAATGTAGACTGGTACAAGTACTGTGGAGATCAGTGTGGAGACTCCTCAAAAGAGTAGGACTGGAAATCCCATTCAAGCTGGCTATCTCCCTACTGGGAATTTTCCCAGAGGAACTGAAAACATTATATCACAGTGATATATGCTTACCTATGTTTGTAGCAGCACAATTTCTGATAGCAAAATCTTGGAAAAAACCAAGATGTCTGTCATGTGAGGAATGGTTGAAAAAGATGTGGTATTTATATATAATGGAATATTACTCAGCTACAAAGAATGATAAGCTTGAAGCATTTATACTGAAGTGGATGCCTCTTGAACATGTACTCATAAATGAAATAAACCAGGCACACATGTGCAGATATCATATAGTCTCCCTAATATAAGTCAAAAGAAGAAATACAAATGGAAATGTAGAACAACAACTAAAATTAATTGAATCAGATAGCTAGGGCAAACGGAACGGCATATGCTGCTAGGTACTAATTAGCTTTTCTTCTGGATGGTTAAAAACCTAAATTCACAGATCAAAATTGCAGAAATAGAAGAGCCACAAGGCCAGCCAACATTTTGGCCCTAGCCTATGAAGGTCACTGAAGACTCAGGACATAGGAGAACCTGTACTGCAACATCATGAAACTCAGTTGTGCCTCAAATTTTCTGATCAAGGAGATTATGGAGCCACAGAGGAAAGAGACTGATGATCTATAGTATGCCTGGGGAGAGTCACATGGAGAGAAAACTTTCTCTCAGGCTCTCACAGAGAGCAAACTGGTCATGCATTGGCCATGACTCCTCCACATGGATGACACAGACAAAGGATCTACAGATTAAGGTACAGGATTACAAGTTAAACCCTGAGGGGACTTCACTGACCTCAACAGAAACAAATGCTACATCTTTTGACATATAGGGCTTGATCTATCTCGGTCTTAAACATCCAGCAGATAAGTATAAAAATGAGGTATATATCGTGGGGCCATAATAATAAGTTGAGCTGTAAATGGCTACAGTCACCAACTTCTTCAGATAACTCACCATTATTGTGGAATGCTGGACTGTGTTAGATTGTGTCGCTGAGTTCAGACACCTAAATTGGTTTAATAACAATGGAGTGCTCATCTTTGACAGGTCTAGACAAAAAAAAAAGGGGGTATACAATGGAAAAATCATAATGTGTGTGTATAAACAGTACAGTTAGGATAAATATGCCGTTCTTCTGCATAATTCTATGAGAAGCAAGATTTGCACTAATAGTGGTTGGACAAGATATTATGTCTGCTTCTAGGAAGATAACAACCACTAGGAAGATAACAAGGTAGAAAGTATTAATTATTGAATCTGTGATATAATTCAGCTATAAAAAATAGGGTAAATATATAGCTACACTCTCTTAATTCACTGATTAGAGACATCTGCTATAATAATGTCTGTAAGCATAATATCACGTAGGCACCTTGTGCGATGCCAAAACATGACAAAAACATTTTGCAATGTATTAATTTATCGAATCTGTCCTGTTAATTTGTCTTCAAACTGTCTCATTGCTATTTGTTCTTCAACTAAAATAAATAAGTAAATAAATAATTCCATGTATACAAAGGCAGCAGATCTTCAGTGAGGGTGCCAAGGATACAAAAGGATGGCGGGAAGGTCCCTGGGAGTTACCAATCCTGCTGTCGCATAGCCACATCCAAAAGAAGTAAAGTGGAACCATTACCGTACACCGTCATAACAACTCAAAACCCACTGGGCTTTAACATAGAACTCTAAATCATAAGATGACAACAAAACCTAAAGAGAAAGCTTCACAGTGTGAGTCTTGACAATGATTTCACAGAGATGAGAGCAAAACCACCAGAAATCAAAACTGAAGTGAAAATGGGATGATATCAAGCTGATTTTCACTGTGCTTGTACTAAGTTACACTAAACCAAGAGGGCAGAAGTATTCCTTTCTCCTGAGAACCTCATTAGACTTTGTTACCATTTTGCATCTTGACAATGACCACTCTAGGTAGCTTCTCAACAGAATCAAAGACATCATCTTACAGTGGTGCACGTGTTCCTGTATTTACAGCAGCACAGTTCACTATAGTTAAACCTTAGAGCCAGCCTGCCCGTCTGTCAATAGATGAATGGACACAGGATATTTGCACACCACAGAGTACTAGTCTGCCATAAAGATAAACTTCAGTAACTTGTAGGAAATTTGATGCTTCTTGAGATTACAACCCTAAATGGAATAAATCAAACACATGAGTTTAAGCATCATATGGCTTCTCTTATATGAAAGCCCAAATTATAAATAAAGAGCACAATGAAAGAAAACAGAAAATAGGTGGACAGATCTTTCTCACATGGGATGAATGTCAAGGCATCGAGGGAGGAGAGGAAGGAGGGAAGGCAAAGGAAATGAGGAAAAGGGATTAGGTGTGTTCTGCACACACCCAGCATGTGCTACAAACGAGGGCTAAGAGCAATAATCCGTAGGTGTAAAGTCTCCGTAAAGCAAGACTGTGCTATTACATACTGCAAAATATGTAATTGAGGGATGTGTGGAGCACAGAAGAAACTATAAAGATTAAAACAATTAAATCATAACCTATCCATCCAAAGATGAGCACTATAAACACTTTAGGGGCCAGGGAGATGGCTCAGTGGAATAAGCACTTCCCTGACAAGCGCAAGGGCCTGAGTTCAATCCCCAGTTCTGTTAAACAAACAAAAAAAAGATATACACTATAAAAACTTTAGTAAACTGCCCTCCAGTAAAATAATAAAAACAAAAACGTTTTTTAATTAAATCTTAAATCTTTTAAGAAACTGTTTTATTACCAAATAAAGCTTCTAGCCTTGAATTTAAAATAAAATTTAAAATAAATCAACAAATTATATCAGTAAGATAACACTAAATATTAAAATCTCTGAATTCTCACTGAAAATAATTGTGTCTATAGAGTGAAACTTTCATGGAGCCAGATTTCCATTAGACACATTTATCATTTAGGAGAACAGTGTTTTCCTGAGTGAAATCAAATTTTTATAATGCTAGCATAGTTTAATAAGAATCACCTGTCTAGATATTTGATAGTGATTGATTATTTTTTCTGCTTTTAATAAATTTGAACGAATGGCAAATGAATCTTTCTCCTTGCTTCCATCGCTCCCTTGCGTGATGTGAAAACTATGACTTGTGTGGAAAACTTGCAACACAGGAAGTAAGTGACAAATTTTGGGTATAGCTAGCAAGTAGGACTGGGCTAAGCATGCATGAATTGAAACAGTTCTCTATAATCTGTCTTTTTTTTTTTTTTCTTGAAACAGGGTCTCACTATATAGTTCAGGGTGGCCTTAAACTCAATTTGCAGCTCAGGCTGGTCTCGAACTCACAACAATCCTCCTGTCTCAGCTTCCCGAGTGCTGGGATTATAGCTATGTATCGCCACACCTGGCTAATTCTCTATAATCTGACAAGACCTGCTTTTCACAGGCTTCTGGTACTCTCCCAGAAACATTTGCCATCAACTAAAAAGCAGTCCATTGTGTCCTCAGAGATAGTGGGGAAGGAATATCCTGCCACCAGGAGTGACAGGGAACAGCAAAAGCAACCAAAGTGACAGACTCTGACAGCATGCAAACAAAACAACCTAGCCTTTCCAAACTACTATATCAATTTTCATTGCACGGAGCCCCACTGTTTCAGTTTCACAAATAGAATTTTAAGAATGTTGGAAGATTTCCTGATGGAACATTTTCCAGGTACCCAAAACTTCTTCAAAAACAGAACATAGAATGTTTTTTCATAAACTCACCTCTGTGACATAGCATTTACTGCGGAATGAATACATATCTCTAGACTTTAAAAAAAGAAAAAAATTGCACACTGTGCTTGGCTGTGTCTGATTAAACAAAGTAAATGTTTCGTGTGCTTTCCATTCACCTTTCAATTGAATACTAGTCCCCGTGATCTGGGGCTTATTTTTATAAAGGGCAAATCGTGTCCCTGAAAAATCAGCCTCTTTTCCCAGGATGTAGGACACAAAGCTCACAAATTGATACAGAAAATTAAGGCTGTGACCAAGACCTTCTTTTCCATCACAAGACTATGAAGCCAAAATTGGTAAAAGCTGAGAGGGCACACAAATCGAATTACAACACTGAGCCCAGCCTTGCAATTGCTCATGATCGGAGACAAGAAGGGCTGCTGTCCTGGACTCTATTTACTCCTGGCACCTAAATTGCCCTTTGCTTGGAATTGCATTTTTTGATACACAATTATTTGATACACAACTTATGTCTCTATGTTTCACTAACTTAAAATGTAATTTCAGCTGTTTTAAAATCCTTGCAACGTTGTGTAGCTGTCCCCACTTAAGACACTTTCATCACCCAAGAAGAGCCACCCTGCTCCCACCCTGAGGAAAAAACAGAAGAAAGAAGGGAGGAAGGAAGAGGGGAGAGGCAGAGACATAGGTTCCATGCCAAGAACTACATCTTACTATGAAAACACTGCACAGAAATAAAAACTGCTGGGACAGGAAACTTAAAAATTAAAAGCATATTTCCCACTTTCTGTAAATAACAGAGTGTCTTCTCTTGTTCCTTGGTTTAAAAATTCTTTTATTAATCACAAAGCAAGCAAAACTGTGCATCAAAGGGCTCTGCACGGCATCTTTAGTAAAGCATAGGGACTTCTTGGTAAGCTTTATCACCGCATTTTTGACTGAGACTAGTTGGGCTCAGTCCAGCTGCCCTGAGATGCTGGGTAATACTGGAAGTGTTTTCCTTTCATTCGATGCTAGCACTGTTTGAGGACTCAGGTGCTACAGCCTTTCAGGCCTTCGGTATCTTGTACATTTTGGCCCTGTGATACAGAAGTTGAACTTATCCACTGGGAAGCTGGCATCAGGCAACTGTAGCTCACTCCCACTCTCTGTTCTTTCTCTTTAGGGCATGTTTCAGGTTCTCCTCTACCCTGTTTCTGCAACTTCAAATATGGTTTTTGTTACTGGTTTGCTCTATAATGACATGGATATGGGCATGTATCACTTTCCCCCAAAACCTACTTGTCTTTCAAATTTGCAGCAGAAAAATGTGTCACATTTTCCAAATTATCATGTAAGTCTTTTAAAAACCACCCCCAGGAATTACTATGAAGCTTTGCAGCATCTTGAGCTACATTTCACCAAAAGATCTATGCAGCCTTCTAAGAGTTGCCATCCCACTTAGATACAGTAGATTTCATTACAGATCCTTCTAGGTAGCCCTGAGAAACAGGAACCTTAGTAACCATCTGCTTTAAAAAAAAAAAAAAAAAAAAAAAATTGCCAAAACTGTTCTTTTCTCCCATTTGGAAATGCACAATTTCCTTCACATTTATTCCTTCTCTAATCGGAGAGGCTCCAAAGATCTGTATGGAGAAAAAATTCAGGATCACATTAATCTATAGTAATGAAGACTGACTTTTGTAAACTAACTCTGAGCTGTAGAATAAAGCCACAGAACACTCTATATATACTGCAGGGTCTCACTATGTATGCAGCGCACATTCACAGTGATCTTCCTGCTTCTTGCCTCCCACGCACTGGGATTACAGGCGCGCGCCACCATGCCTGAATTGCATCGCAGGCTCAGTGCACCCGAAGGCGGGGCTGGCATGACATGGGGAACCAGTTGGGAACCAGGGATCAAACCCTAGTCCCTGCGCTTACCTAAGCAAGCGCTTAGTCCGCTGAGCTATACCACCGGCCCTTATATATAGTTTTTTTAAAAAAATTTTTTCTGTATTTTAGGGAAGGGTCTACAGGGTGTTCAAGGTGTCACTACTAGATCAGACTCATAATGAACCTGAACCTCCTATTTACAATCTCCTCAGAGCTGGGATTACAAGCCCGAGTCTCGTTCACTGTCTCAGTGTACCCCTGGGATGGGGCTGGCACAGCAGGCCCAGGGATTGCTCTACATATTTTTAAGCATTATTTTGAATCATTTTATTTTTCTTTTATGTATTTGGTACAGCATCTCACCATGCAGCTCGGACTTATAGTGATTCTCCTCTTTTCAGCCTCCCTAGTGCTGGGATTACAGGTGTGTACCACCACACTGAATCCTGTTGCTGGCTCAGTGTGCCCAGGGGTATTGGGTAATTGAATCCTGGAGTCTGTGCTTGCCTGAGCAGGTGCTTAGTTTGCTGCTTTCTCTTGCCAGCCCTATTTTGAATTATCTTTAAAGAGTGAATTCTAACATATGAATACCCATCTCACATGGCAACATATTTGCTCTTGACAAACCATTATTCTAAAATGCTATAATAAAATACAAAGGAATTGAAAGGGGCTCTCACCTTGTTAGATTCATATTGCCTACTTACAAAAGTGCCATGCAAAATAATTCCACTTAAATCATTGTAAATTAAATTAGCTGCAAGTTTTAAAACAATATTTCTGTCATATAATCTGAAAATTTCCAGATTCATTAACACAGAAAATGAAATCAACTGTCACTTTTTTAGAATAGAAGATAATTATAGGTCCTGACTTGTTATAAAAACTCCTTTTCATGATTGAGTGTTGTACTCTCTGCAGAATTGTCATCATTTGATGAATTTCCCTTGCTTCATCAGTCTTTTGAGTTTCTATGATGGTGAACATCTTGTTTTTCAAATCCTTTGCTTAATTTTTGTTAAATTAAGGTATAAAAAGGATACAACTTAGGCTTTTTCCCATGTAAATTACTGACGTATGACTTTTAAACAGGCATCTACTGGCTGGATTCATATTAATAAGTTGTGAAAATACTTTATCAAATGATTAAACAGCTATAGTCAATACTTCAATTTTAGACGTATTCACGTAACATTTTATAAATTATGGCAAAATTTTCAATAGACCTAGCATAGCAAAACTAGCCATGAACTAGTATATAAAATCAACCAACCACTCTAATGAAACATAAAAGCATTTCATTTTTAACCCACAAACTGAAACAGAAATATCTTCCAGCAAAACCAAGAACTCATTTATATAACACTTGTCCTCAAAATAGCTAGTGTAATATTTAATGTTATAACTAGAACGTAAAATGAAGATACAGCTTTTAAACACTATCATTTTTTCATTTAGGGATAATGCCAAGTCAATTTGAAAGTCTAAAAACTACAATTTTTTTTCTTTTCACATATTTTGTGCAGGGTCTCATGCCTCAGCTTGGATTCATAGTGATCCTCCTGTTTTCAGCCTCCCCAGCACTGAGATTACAGGTGGGCACCACCACGCCTGGAGTCAGTGCACTCAGAGGTGGGGCTGGAGTGGCCTGTGGTGCGAGGATTGAACCATGGTCCCTGTGATTGCCTAAGCAGACACTTAGCCTTCTGAGCCATTGCACTGGCTCTCACAATAGGTAAACTTTGATATCACTCAAAAAATGTTAAAATTAGTAGCAACTGTATTGGTCAGTCCCTTACTTAAACAATATTGAGAGTTTGTACTGTGATTGACATATGAGTGAACACAACAGCAATTAAAAACCTTAATGCTGCTCATATATTATCAGAAAAGACAGATGTAGGGAGAAGAATAAATAAGAGATTTTTGAATTTTAGGAAGGTGAACAAAGCTGGACTGGGGAGGTAGCTCAGAAATCTAAGTGCCCACCTGACAAGCACAATGACCTGAGTTTGATACCCAGTACCACATGTTGTGCTGGCCCCCAAACGGGGAGTGGTGGCTGGCGCATGCCTGCAATCCCAGCACTGAGGAGGCTGAGACAGGAGGATCACTATGAGTCAGAGCTGTGTATTGAGACCCTGTACCAAAGAAAAATGAAAGAAAGGAAGGAAGGAAGGAAGGAAGGAAGGAAGGAAGGAAGGAAGGAAGGAAGGAAGGAAGGAAAGAAGAAAGGAAAGAAGAGAGTACAATGGGAATACACAAAGTATTTTAATTAGCATAAACACTCATGAGAAAGTTTGCTGAGGAATTAATGTTTAAGCTACAAACTGAAATATCTAAGTAAAGAAATTTCTAAGCAATGGGAACACAGCATGCCAGGATTTGAAGGCAGAAATGCATGCCACCCCAAGAAAAGAGGCCCCTAAGGATGAAGAGTGGAGAAGGGGAAGGAAAGACAATCGACACAGTGAGAAGGAATGAAACAATGAGGACACTTTGCACAGAAAGCCCAGTCAGTGACACTACCCAGAAGATGCCAAATGTCCTGTGAACGTGTTGAGGGTTCATGCGTCCGGTCGTCCGTGACGACGGGGTGCAATTTCCTTTTGTTCTACTGTGCTGATGCAGTTTTCTCAGCAGGGTAATTCTGAACTTGTAAGATGACTTTGGGAAGCTTCCCTTTCAGGAAGAGTTGGAGAAGGATTAGTATTATCAGGTCTGCTTTAAATGTTCAGGACAATTTAGAAGTAGAACCATCACGTCCTGGCTTTTTCTTTTTCCCCATTGGGAGATTCTGTGAGTGATTCAATTCCTTATTGATTACCAATCTATTCAGATTTCATACTTAATGATTTCATCTTAGTAGACTGCATGGTACCCAAGAATTTGTTCACACCTTTCACATTAGGCCATTTACTCACCTAGTACCCTGCTCCTAACAGTCTCCTACAATGCTCTGCATTTCTGTAGCTTCAAGGTTTTTTGTTTGTTTGTTTTGCAGAACCGGGAATTGAATTCAGGCTCTTACTCTTGCCAGGGAAGTGCTTATTTCACTGAGCCATCTCCCCAGCCGCTGTAGATTCAGTTTTAATGTCTTTTTCATTTTTTTTTTTCCACTTATATACTTGGCACAAAATCTCACTATGCAGCTCAGACTCAATTTTGACTCTCCACTCTTCTCTAATCTAGCAAAGCCAAAAATCCAACTCCATTTCCATGATCTGTTCTACTGCTTCTAGTTCCTATTTTGTTTTATTACTACTCTGATTTTTATTACTACCTTTCTTTTAACTTCAGTCTTCATTTCTTATTTTAATTTCTCGAACCATCTTAGTTTCTCTTTTGCATATATATTTACTGCTACAAACTCCCTTGGTAGAACTGCTAATGATGCTATTATAGCTCCTAAAGATTTTTGTCCTTTTTCCCCTTTCATTTGTCTTTTTAAATTTTTTTAAACTCTCATGTGTCATTTTTGGACTACGATGTCTGCTCTCCACAAAATTGTGAATTTCCCTCAATCCCTTCTGTTATTGACTTCTAAGTGTATTGCACTGTGGTCAGAAAAGACACGACATAATTTCAGTCTTCTTAAATTTCTTAATATTGGTTTTATGGTCTAACAAATGATCTCTCCTGAAGGATGTTGTGTGCACACGTGAGAAAAGGAACAAGTGCTCTGCTGCGTCTAGATGGAGTGCCTGCTCGGTCCGCGGGTCTCAGGGTCACTCGATGCTAGCGTTTCTTTTTGGGCTTCCTGCTTTATATTTCCAATGTTAAAACAACATACTGAAGAAACTAACTATATTGTGCCACACTATATCTATATTCCAATCTATTAATATTTGTTGCACACACTCTTCTGTAGGGAAATACACCCAAAAATGTCATTTGATGATTTTTTTTTTTTTTTTTTTTTTTTTTTTTTCAGAACCAGGCATTGAACTCTGGGCCTTGTGCTTGCCAGGGAAGCGCTTTTTCTATTGAGCCATCTCCCTGGCCCTAGTTTATAATTTTAGACTTAATCTTTTTATCTGATAGGGGTAAAATCCTTTTTTTTTTTTGTCTTCATTTTTATTTTTTGTGCCCCTCCATGTGGTACCTTTTCTTTCAACACATAGTGCCCTTAAAGGAAGCATAAGTCTCTTATAGTCAGCATGGAGTTAATCCTCCCATATATTTTTAAGTTTGTTCAACTACTCTATGAGTTTCGATAGAAGAATCACAGACATTTACGTCAAAGCAACTATTCAGAGGCAATGGCTTGCTGCGCTATTTGTGCAATTTTGCTTACTGTTTTCTGCATATTTTGTAGACACTTTTTCCTTTCTCTGTTACTGTCATGTTTCATAATTAGATTATTTTTATTGATTTGTTTCAATATTTGATATGTTGTGGTTGTCATGAAGCTTATAAAAAGAAAAATAGTTATGAAAAGGATTTTAAACCAAATAACAATTTTATTTTAATCACATACAAACACTACATGCTTTTACTCTACCTCATACATTGTAAAATTTTAGTGCCAAAATGTTTATTTCTTTTTAAATGGGCATTCCTTACCAAACTATTATAGCAATTATTAATGAATTTTTTGTGTTTTAATGTTCATATTAAAGATATAAGTGATTTAAAGCCACCATCACAGTTTGACCACAATCTTAATTTTGTGTATTGAATTACAGCAGTGTTTTATGTTTTTGATGGTACTAACTGTGGTCCTTTACTTACAGCTGAAAAAAATTCCCTTTAGGGTTTTTTATAAGACTGGGCTGGGGAGATAGTCTAGAATTCTAACTGCCTACCTGGCAAGTGTGAGGGTAGGGATTTGATCCCCAGTGCCACATACCAAACCTGCCCCAACCAGGGCACACTGTGCAGGCCACCAAAACTGGGCCTGGTGGTGCATGCTTGTAATCCCAGAGCTGGGGAGGCTAAGACAAGAGAATCACCATGAGTCCAAGCTGCATAGCAAGACCCAATACCAAATATATATATATATATATATATATATATATATATATATATATATATATATATATAATATATATATATATATATATATATATATATATATGCCTTAAGGGCAGGTCTGCTGTAGTGGAGCTGGGGATCAAACCTTGGTCCCCCACACCTGCCTGGGTTTGCCCATGCAGGCATTTGAACAACTGAGCTAATTGGCAAGCCCCAATAATTGAATATTTTTTAAATAAAAATATAGCTTTTTATAAGACAAATCTATGGACCATGAACTCTCTTGATGTTTACCGAGGAAAGTCTTTACCTTTCATTTCTAAAGAACAGATTTGCAAAGCAAAGTATTTTTGGCTGGCCAGGTCTTCTGTCTTCAACACCTCAATGTAATATCCCACTCCCAGGACTCCAGAAGAGTCTTCCTCCAGCCTTATTGAACAATGCTTACACGGACTGTGTGACTTTTCTCTTGTGGTTTCTAATGTTTTTTCTTGGGCTTTGACTATTGATAGTTTGATTATAATTTGTCTTGGTGTAGTCTTGTTTGGATTCAATTTGACTGAAGAGGTCTGGGCTTTCTATACTTGGATATATATCCAAGCATAGAAAATTTTTCCAGGATCACATTTTATGAGTTCTTTATTATTTGTCTTTCTCTTCTAATTCTTAAAGTTGTATAATTGGAAAATGTCCCTCTTTCATACTTCGCAGTAAATATTCTAAGAGGTTTTAAGTTGTCTTTATTTTTTCCTCCATACAATATAGAATAACTTTTAAATTTGCTGATTCTGTTTTATCAGTTCTGCTGTTGACATTCCTACATTTTTTATTTTATTTATTGTACTTTTTCAATTCATAATTTTTGATTTTTAAAATAAATTTTATCCCGGAGGAACTGAAAACATCATATCATAGTGATATATGTGCACATATGTTTATAGCAGCACAATTTGTGATAGCCAAATCTTGGAAACAACCAAGATGCCCGTCACATGAGGAATGGTTGAAAGAGATGTGGTTATTTCTATACAATGGAGTATTACTCAGCTATAAAAAATGATAAACTTGAAGCATTTATATTGAAGTGGATGCTACTCATAAGTGAAATAAACCAGACACACATGTACAAATATCATATAGTCATCCTAGTATAAGAAATCAAAAGAAGAAATGCAAATAGAAAGGTAAAACTACAATTAAAAAGAACTTAGTCAGATAGTTAGGGTAAACTGTAGTGCATATCTTGAAGGGTAATAATCAGCTTCTCTTCTGGATGGTTAACAACATAAATTTGCAGATCAAAACTTGGAGAAATGGAAGGGCTTCAAGGTCAGCCAACATTTTGGTCCTGGCCTTTCAAGGTCAGTGAAGACTCAGGACACAGGAGAACCTGAACTGTAACATCATGGAACTCAGTTTTGCCCCAAATTTTCTGATCAAGGAGATTATGGAACCACAGAGGAAAATGAACCATGATGTAGAGTGTGCCTAAGGAGAGTCACATGGAGAGAAAACTTTCTCTCAGGCTTTCACAGAAAGCAAACTGGTCAAGCAACAGCTGTGACTCATCCACATGGCTGACACTGAGGAAGGATCTACAGAGTAAGGTACAGAGTTACAGGATAAACCCTGAGGGGACTTGACTGACCTTATCAGATACAAAAGATACATTTCTTCTTATATAGAATTGCTTTATTTTGGTCTTAACCATCTAGCAGAAAAGTATAAAAATGAGGTATATAAAATAAGGCCATAATGATAAGCTGAGCTGTAAATGGCTCTAGTCAATAACTTCTTCAGATAACCCACTATTATTGTGGACTGCTGAACTGTGTTGGAATATTTTGCTGAATTCAAGCACCTATAATAATTGAATGACAATAGAACACCCATCTTTGCAGAACTAAACAAAAAAGGGGATACAAAGGAAGAAGCATTCTGTGTTTGTATAAACAGTACAGTTAGGATAAATAGGCAATACTTTGGCACAATTCTATGAGAAGAAATATATGCACTAATAGTGTTTGGACATGTTATCCTGTCTGCTTCTTGTACTATGGATAATCACTAGGAAGATAACAATGTAAAAAGTATTAATTATTGAAACTATACTATAATTCAGCTTTTAAAAAAAGATAGTATACAGCTACATTCTCTTAATTCATTGATCAGAGGCATCTGCTCTAATAGTATTTGTACATAGCATATCATGTATGCACCTTGTACAGCAAAAAGTCGCTATGAAAACAATATGCAATGCATAAATTGTTGAATCTGTCCTACTAATTTGATTTGAAACTGTCTCATTGCTACTTGTTCTTCAATAAAAAAATAAAATAATTTCCCTCTTGACATCTCACTTCAGTCAAATTATTTTTCCCATTATTTTACTAGATTGTTTAATTTTATTTTCTTAAAGGTCATGGAGTTTTTTAAAAACTACTTTGGGTTTCTTGTCAGGTATTTTACGCAGCCTGGATCCTGGGTCTGATGCAGCAGTCCTGGATCCTGTTTCTGTTGCACATTGGCCTTAAGGGCGGACTCCAGGGGCCCAGCCCAGCAAGGAGCAGTTCTAGGGCCTGTGCCCTCAAATGAAGTGTGATGTCCATGCCAGTGGTGCTGACCTGGAACTGTGGCCGCCCCTCCTAAACCTAGTGGGATGATCAGGCTTTGGGATGGTCTAGAAGTCGAGCAGCCAAGAGAATGAGGCTCTGAGGCCAGTGTGATGCCTGGGGCTTCTGGCTTAAGCCCTGTGGCCGGATAGGCCTGGAGCCTGGAACTGAAGGCTCTAGCATGCAGTACGGCAGGCCTGGAAGCTGGGCACAGGTCCTGCTCTTAAGATGGAGGTATTGAGTTTTATAAGACCAGCCAGTGTTGGGGAGCAAAGCATACATGTGCTCTCATTCCTTTGGTGAGTAAAGAACATCTCTCTGGGCTCCGTGAACCAGGCTGGGGAGTGGGGTGGTGTGAAGCGGGCCTCATCCTCTAGCGAGTGTGTGTTCTTACTCCATGCTTCAATGAGAAACAGTTCTCTCTCACCTGGTTTCCTAAATCTTGTGCAAGTTTTTGGGAATCCATACCCATACTATCAATGGTTACTCAAATTGTTGTTTCTATAGAGAGATACATGCTGTAAATATCTATTTTTTCTGCTATCATTTACTTTTGTAATTTTTAATTCATTGAAGATTACCATAGAAAAGAAATACTGATATAATGTCTAAGTTACTTGATTTCTACTTGACTCTTTTCTGATAAGGCAATCTCTTTCCCAACCACGTGCAGTTAGATGTTAATCCCACTGTGCTTAAATCTAAGTAATGTTCTTTCATTGTAGGGTTCTACCTTCAGTGAGCACAGAAAACCATGGTGCACATTAAGGAAAGAGTAATTTTGGTAGCTGGTCTCCTGCGTATGAATTCTGTAATTTTTCTCACCACTGCTAATCATCCAAATGCTTCACAATTTTTCTTTAATCCAACGTTAAATACTGGCTCTCTGGACAAAAAACTAAAAAAAGGAGGGCCAGAGAGATAGCTCAGCAGACTAAGCACCTGCTTAGGCAAGCTCACGGACCAGGGTTTGATCCCCAGTACCACAAGCCATGCTGGCCCCACCCCCGGGTGAGCTGAGCCCACTTACAAGTCTAAGAGTGGTGGCCCATGCCTGTAACCCCAGCGCTGGGTAGACTGAAAACAGGAGAATCACTATAATCCAAGCTGCATAGTGAGCTCTTGTCCAAGATACATAAATTTAAAATATAACTAAAAGATTAAAAAAAACAAATTTGCTCCTTTAACTACTTAGTTGTTTCTCTACTGAATTCAAACTACACAGTCATCTAATCATGTCTGAGCTCTAGAGCTTTACCAGGAATTTGCAACCTGCCGTTTCTGAGTATGGTTTGGTTTTGAGGCTTGATATACCTTCAATTAATTCTTCTCCATATGCATATACTGAGTTATGGCTTCCTTCTCAAATGTTACTAAATTTGTCCTCAAAATTTCACATATGTTTTGGTCTACAAAGAGTTTCCAGACATTTTCCAACATAGCTCGGAAATGGATCATATATTTCTTTCCCATTATACTTAGGGCTTTGAGGTACAAATACAAGATTACTGTGGGAACTTGGCTTACCATAAGCAACAACAGATCTATAATTTTTTTTCTCAACAAATAATTCAATATGAAGTATAAGCTATAAAAGAGGATAAAAAATTTATTCCCATAATTTCAGCATCCTGAAACCTTCACTATTTTTGATTAATGTCAAATTGGGGAATAAAACTCATGTATTTATGTTTCATTTCGTCAGGATTCTGTTCGCATAATTTCTAATTAAGCAGCATGAGAAAATCACCCTGGAATCTCTTCATCACAGCATATGCTAGGAGCGCATATATAAAGCGGTGAGGTTGAACGCTATGTAAGAGATGAAAGAAGCCCCAAAGATTCTGACATGAATAAAATACGAGGGGAAGGAGGGAGAAAGTGTGGGAGAAGATGAAATATGTGACGTGTCTAGCATAGAGCCAAATGCCAGATCATCTCATGGGAAGGTGACAAGGGAAAACTGTCAGGTGTTTGATGTTTTTTGATTAAAATATTTTCTTTAAAGTTAACCCAGGCCCTTTACATGCAGTAGCATAGGGGAGAGAAGAAAGACCGCACCTGAGTCCTAACCCCACCTCTGCCCTGTGACCTCAGACCAATTTATCTCCTCCTGAGCTGTTTCCTCTTTCTAATCACCATCTTCTTCCTAAGCTTTCCCCTCAGGAAACCAAGCTTCCTGTCTCTGAATTTCCCAAGAGGATTAAATGTATGAATTTGTGTTTGTAGCTTAGGGCACTAACTGAAGCATGTTGTACAATCTGCAAGTGTTGGTCATTATTATTGTTGTCATTGTTAGTGATATTACAGTTGCTGGGCCAGCGGGGCGGGGCCTCAATCGCTGACCTGCTGTGCTGGCCCCATTTCCCCCACCCCCAGGGCTTGCTGAGACAGCCACTAGGACTGAGCACAGCGGTGCATACCTGTAATCCCAGCACTTGGCAGGCTGAGAACAGGCAGATGACTACGAGTCCTATCTGTGTAGTAAGACCCTGTAAACCCTGTACTAAATACATTTTTTTAAAAAAATAGTACAATTACTAAGGGGCCAATGAAAGATTTTCAAAGCTCATTCAGTAGTTCAGAAATTTTAAGGGACCATGAAGATAAGTTTTTCTAGAAGATGCTAGGATTTTTGTCCTAATTAAGCCACAATTTTGAGTAGCAAATATTATTTAAATATTCTTGGTATAGTGTAAGAGATATATAGGATATATAGGTTATATATCTTCTTGACTTGGAAGAATTCAATAACCTTATTGAAACAACTTTTGATTCCTTTCTAATTATTATTATCTATATTTTCTTATGAAATAACTAACCAAGACCTTTATTTCTCATACACCTATTATGAGAATCTATTTAAAGCTATTTTTGAAGAAGAATAGGTCTGTTTACTTTACAGTCACTAGGAAGCAAAAGTATGCTGGAGTTTTTCATATCAATGTTTACTCTCCATTCAAGCTCCAGATTAATCAAATATTTTATTCATGAGTCAAAGCAATGTTTAAGCCTTTGTCAAAAAAATCAACAAGAAAAAACCCTCCTACATATGTCAAGTGGTCCTCCTTCTAACAGGTATAGCCAGAATTTTTCTATATATCAAACTTATTATGAGGCATAATTATCCTGTGATATCTCTTAGCAATATTGTTATGCCAAAATAAGAGTGTCGCACCAAGGTGTTTTGCGGTATGTGCTAGTGGAATATGCTGTTTAATATTCGAAAAGAGCACTGCAAGGAGATCAGAAACCCAGGCAAATACACTCTATTCTCACAGCTCAACCCAAGGATTATTAAAGTGGATTTAATACTAAAGATCTAATTTTCCATCCCTAAAACCTAAATGCTACTTAAGTCCCACAGAAATTAGTAAAATCTGCATCAGAATATTATGTCTAATCACTTTACATAAGGCGACCTGGTACTGCTGATGACAATTTACATAAAATGATCTATTTCTGTGTTTGATTAAGTTGCTCCCATTCAGTGATAATGCTTTTTCAATCCACTGAAAAATTCTTCAATTTAAGGATTTTCTACTTTATGTCCAAGGTGATAACCCCTACAATTTATCAAATAGCTGCTTATCTGGAGGCCATGCAATCTACATTCCCATAAATATTGCAGGATACTGTATAAATACCTGGCCTAGAGGGTATAATCGCTTATTCTTGTACAATTCTGCTTTCTTCTAAGTCAAAAGTTGCCCAAACTTTTGAACTCAACTAGTTATTTTTAAAAATATTCTGTTATGAATATCTTATTTGAGGCATATTTTATGTGCTAAAAGTTACCCCCAATGCAATTTTTTTACTTACAAAAAAAGTATATGCTGATTGAACACATTGAATTTTAAGAGGAAAAAAATTTAAAACGCACAGAAATAGCCACAATATTTAAGTAGGTTTGTTTAAAGCACTCATCATTAAAGGTAGCCAGACATATACTGCATTGAGATAAAATGTGCCAAGGCTTGTCCTTTTCACAGATCATTTTGTAGCAGTCATCGCCTGGGGTGGAAAATCATTACCAAATGTCTCCACTTGGTTGTTATTAATACTTTTTACTGGATACAGCAGTAATGTAAGGTTTTTTTCTCAAATATCTCCAATTTTATGCACCATTCATATGCCAAACTTCCTTATACCAATCCACCAAAATTCCATGCATAATTAGACACCTACGTTTTGATCTGGCAAATTTGTGGTTACACAGCAATCGTAACTAAGATATAAAAAATTATATTCATTATTTAGTCCTCTAATACCTCTCATCTCCTCGCCTCTTTTTCTCAGGCACACACACACACGCACACCTTAATCTCCGAGCCTACAAATTTTCATTTACATAGACTCAGAACCTAGCAAGCTAAACTACCAGCTTACTCTCACCTGTCACCCTCTGCCTTTTGTTCAGACAATGCCATTTCTACTTTTCAACATACCAGAATTTTATTTATTGTACCTCAACCCACTAGCACCTCTTTTTCTAGGTCTCCAGTATTTTAAATTTGAACCACTGCTGAGTGTCCTAGAGTTTCTCTTTCTCTGGCATTGCTCAAATTACTTCTTCTTATCCCTACATTGTATTCAAAATAATTTTTATAAACCACAAATCTCCTTAGTCATCTACCTGAGAGATTCCCTACAGTGGCACTGTCTACAGCACCTACATTCAGGGTAATGTCAAATCTCTTAAAATGTTACGCCAGCATCTCTCGCTAGCTTCTTCGCTATGGTCTGTTCTACTCACCTCTTATGGAGACCCTACTAGGAGCACCAACAATAGAATGTGTACCTTTGTAAAACTGCTTGGAGTCTCTAGCAAAACTGATGTCAAGCCAAAATTTCAAAATATTTTCTCATTTGGAAATAGGGTCTTGAAAGCTAGCCAGATAGCTCAGTGGATTAAAGCACTGCTGAGGCAGATGCAGGGACTGGGGTTTGATTCCCAGTGTGCTGTGCCACCCTCTCCCTGCCTCCCAGCTCGATGATTGAGATTGGGTGTGGTAGCACATGCCTGTAATCCCAGCACTTGGGAGGCTGAAAACAGGAGGATCAATATGAGTCCCATCTGTGTAGTGAGACCCTGTAGACGCTGTACTAAATACATTTTTTTTTTTTTAAATAAAGAAACAAGGAAGCATCTTGTTTTACAAACACTGAAAGGGCAGACCCACCTGATGCCTTGATTTTAGATTTCAGCATCCATGACTCTTAAGAGTTCGTGAATTCTTTGCAACTGTGGCCTTCTGAAACAAACATACCACCCATCCTAGACTTCCTACAATATATTAATTGATAAGTTTCAGTTCTCATTCTCTTGAGTCCATTTCTCACACAACATGAGTGTAAGATAGACACAGAGCAAAGAATAATTCAGTTGCTTATGTTTATATTCACTGCCAGGTACAGAAATTGGCATTTGGTGGGCAATTAATAGCGATATATATATGGAAGAATACATGTATTTTTGTGATACTAGATACATATGGAGCATTGTCCAACATGGCTATTGAATCTATATGTTCATTTGTCTGGAAAAATCTTTGTATTTGATATTTTTATTATCTTTATTATTTGATGGGTTTTTTTTTTTTTTTTTTTCATTTGTTTGTTTTCTGGACGACGTTTTAACCACATCTTCTGCCACTCCTTATTCTGGTCTCAGAAGTCTGAAGTTCCTGTTGGGAGCCAAGCTCTCCACGCCAAAGCAGCCAGGACAAATGACAAACTCAGACACAAGGTCGCTTTTAGTTAATAGGGAGGCCAACATTAAAACACACTATTAATCCAAATTTAGGTCCACTCTGCGCCCTTCCCTCTCCACTTCCTGTCCTCTGGATCCCTGGAACCGTCTGGTTCTTTTCTTTTCTGAGAACTGTTTCATACGATTACCTCTCTGAGCAAACCCATATCCTTTCTACCAAATGTCTTTTTTGTTTAAATACCCAGAACTAATTTCTGTTCCTTGCAACTCAGAACAGCAATTATACTGTTCAAATGTAGCAGATCAGTATGGAGCACAGACTGTTTGCATAAACACAGAGCTGTCGTTCCCAGGCGGTCACCGGATCAGAAAGGTTGGACTTGTCAGCCAAGGGACTAACGAGCGTGCCTGCCGCTGCTCCTGAGGAGCTGCTTCCGTTTCCTCACCAGTGCACCCACCCACCAAGGTGCTCCTGCTCTTCGCCCTCACTTATTGCACTTCTCAAAATGTAAATGTAGAAGCTATCATTTAAATTTTCAAGTTTTTACTGGAATAATTTGCTCAAAGCAAATCGTGTTCTAAAAGCAAATTAAGCCATCGTATGGAGAATCCTACCCTAAGTCCAGGCTTTCACATAACGAATCACGTTATCATTACACAGCAGTTTAGCCCGGATGAAGCACCTCTTCGCAAGAGAGAGACCAGCCTACTGATAAGCAACTCTTTGGCACATTCGTTTACCTCATGAACTACTAATTAATTTGTGAGGAATTTATTCATTACAATTGCAGAATACATATTCAATTTTTTTAAACCTCTAGTAAGAGGGCTTGGCGAGTAGTTCAGTTGTTTAAGCCCCTGCTGGGGCAAACCCAGTCAGGCGCAGGGCATCAAGGATTGATCTCCAGCTCCCCATGCCTTACCAGACCCACCCTTAAGGCAGCCTGAACCTGCAAAAAAAAAAAAAAAAAAATCCTTCTCAACTTTTAGGGCCAGAAGACAGCTTGTTAGAATAAGTGCCTGCCTCGGAAGTGCAGGGTCCTGAGTTCAATCCTCAGTACCGAGAAAAAAAAAAAAGACAAAAATTAAACTTTGGGGACCCAATAGCTCAGGGGATTAAAGCACCTGCAAGCAGGCACAAGGCCCTGCGGGCCTTGCTGGCCCTCCCCCAGGGCGTGCTGAAAGGGCAATTGAGACTGCATGGTGGCTCATGCCTATATCCCAGCGCTTGGGAGGCTGTAACAGGAGAATCACTATGAGTCTTATCTAGTAGATAGTGAGACTCTGAACACCCTGTAGGTCCTTCCCTAAAATACAAAAGAAGAAAAAATAACTCTAATAAACAAAAATCAGCTTTAGAACTGTAGAGGGGAAGATGAACTTGAATACCAGGATGAAAACACAGTATGTTTTACCCATATAAATGTACTAAATGTAAATTTTAAAACACCATTAAAATAAAACAGCTTTCTTCAGCTCCTTCAATGGTTTAATGGTTTTGCTCCTGTGCAACGAAATGCAGCTAAAACATGACAATACTTCCAAATATGATCTAAATTTATTTTCCACCAAAGGAATTCCTTAGAAACCTTTAAGACAAAAGTGTGGATAGTCTGGCTGGGGACATAGCTAGGTGGCCAAAGTGACAAGCGTGAGTACCAGAGTTCAGTCCCTGGTACAGCATACCATGCTGGTCCTGGTGTCAAGCCAGCCACTGAAACCAGGATGATGGCAACCCCTGTAATCCCAGCACTGGAGAAGGCTGAGACAGGAGGATCATTATGAGTCAGGGCTGCATAGGGAGACTCTGTACCAAATAAATAAATAAATATTTCTTTTAAAAAAAGTTGTTGGTTCTACCTATTACAGGAGCAGGACAGAAGGCAACACTCTTATAGCTCCTTTGGCTTTTTTCTTAATACCCCACCACATGTTTTCATCTATTTATAATAAGCTCATTGGGGCCAGGGAGATGGCGCAATGAAATAAGCACTTCCCTGGCAATCGCAACAGCCTGAGTTCAATCCCTGGTTCCACCAAAAGAATAAAAAAATAAATAAAAATATAATAATTCTATTTTCTTTAGAATATATGCCTTACATATACATTGTAATGTCCATAAGAACATATCTTTTAATACAACAAAACATAAAATCACACTACAAATATATTTTATACTTTATATATATTGAATCTAACTTCATGTATGCTCTGTAAACCACCACTAATTTGATCTTCTATCTCTTCCAAACTTTTATATTAAACTCACATTTGTCTTAAAACTGCCCTTAAATTTCATAGTGTTCTTTCATGGCCAGTCCACAAATTCTCCTTGTCTGTTCATTGCTTCTGTCTTCAGCTAATATACAAGTTTAGAGATTTAACTGAGTTTCGGGCCTTTCCTCTTTTCCAATCTTCATCTTTGACATTAACTTATAACAGACAAAAACCTGTCTTGTGCTGATCAGTAACATCAGACATGGCCCAAAATTCTTTGTCTGTTTACCTATGCGACTGGCGGAAAAATTACTTACAGGCAAAAGCAAGAATATATATTATAGTTTCAATTTTTTATATAATGTAATAGATGCTAAGGAAAGCATAAAGATAAAGTTTGAATCTAAAGGAATCAAAAACCTGATCTGGAGAGATAGCTCAGTAGAACAAGTGCCTAGCTGGCAAGTGCAGGGTCCTGAGTTCAATACCCGGTATCGTAAAAAAAAAGAAAACAGACTGGTCATGAGTGAGGAGCTTCTTTTTTCCAAATAATTACCTTTTATCTGCTCAGCAGACATGGGAGACCAATGGAATGTTAGGCAAAAGAATAAACTCGCCACTCACCCCATGTGTGTTTGGATCTACTTTGCAGTGGAGCAAACGGTTTGAGGAAGAAAGCCTCAGAAAAAAGTTTTAAAGATTATTCTATTACTCTTGCAAAGAGATTGTACAAACCTGAAGACAAGAAAAATGAGATTGAAAAGGTAGGGTTAAATGATAAAATGCACAGAATGGAATGGAAAACTCCACTGAATCGGTGGAGCTTATGAATGCCAAGGCAGTGGAATTTCACTTGTATTTAATTCACTAATTCCATTTTCCAGATGAATCATAATTCTAATCACAGGGGCAGCAAATACAAATCAAAGATCATAATTTTAAGTTTGGGAGATAATGATTCTAATCTCCGGCCCATTGAGTTTGATCCACCTGTGTGAATACAACATGCAAACAGAATATTCAGAAATCAGATGAGATATGGAGCATAGGAGGCATCAGGTGACCTCACCATGCTGGTATTCATGGCTTTCTGTGATTTCTGCTCTTGACAGGCAGGTCTAGAGACCAATGTCTACACACAGAACACCACAGAAACAGTGGTATATTGCTTTCCTGTGGTTACCAAAACTAAGAACCACAGTGACCACTGAGTGGATTCAAAGCATAGAAACTTGGTCTCTCACAGTACTGGAAGCCATAAGTCTGAAATTAGGGTGCTGAAAAACCTGTGCTGCCTTAGTGAACTATAGGAGAACTGTTGTACCCTGCATCTTCCAGGGTCTGGTGGCTCCTATATGACTTGGTGCAGCTATCACACCAGCTGAAAAGAAATAGATGCCTCTGGCTATGTCTCCACGTGGTCTTCCACTGCATGTATTTTTATAGATTTGTGTCACTGCATTGAAGGTTCCTCACATTAATCTAGAGTGATCACGTGGATGATCTTTAGTTCTATGACTTTCCAAGTAGTAAGGACTAAGGGCTCAGACTTCAACATACAACATTAATTGATAGTCTCAATTATATTTTGTTTGAAAAATAATGGAGAGGGCTGGGGGTGTGATTTGCGTAAAGCTGTAGGTTTAATTCTTAGTATTCCCACAAAAACTAATTAACAACAACGACAGAAACATCAATAGTACATATAATATCACAACAACTTGCTTTAAAGGTTAAAAAGCAGAGTGATGAAAGGACATGGAACAAAGGATCTCTGCAAGTTATTTTTAAAAGCTAGGTTTGTGTTCCTACTTTCAATTTTATTTTAGATGTTTTAACATTTTTATAATAAAGCTATGTCCTAATACTCAACAAAAATGAATTCATTTTTAGGGTTTCAAATACCTGCTTGGAATGGATAGGAAGTGCAGCAGTCATTCATTTTTACCTGAATATGCCCAAATACAGCTGAAGGAATCTCCCGGTACAGCTTCACACAGCTTCAATCACGCAGTGGCCATCCGCATTCTCTATCACTTTCTGTGCTGTGAATAGGAGACAGAATCACATGTAACTGAAAAGAAGATTATAGTTGGACTTCATAGTCAAAATAATTACCTATTCACATATCATTTAGCAGTTACAGCACATCTTCTAAATTTCTAGTTTCATTTCCGGTGGAAGCTGAAGAAGGTATCAGACAGCAGGAAAGCAATAAAAAAGTGTGTACCTTTTCTTAAAAAAAGGAAGAAGGTTCCAGACGGCTAGGCAAAGGCAAGGAGAGTGCTGCTGAGTGAGGAGCTTCAGTTTCACTTCTGGATGCATGACTATCGCCAAATACTACGTACAATATCACAACAACTTGCTCTAAAGGTAATAATGCATTACTATCATAGCACAAAGACAGCCGCAGCTGCTGGACAACACGCACCCTGGCCTCTCGAGCTGTCCAGGTACCTCTGCTCTCTCCTACCCATCGCTAATTAGACCAGCTAATTGGCCAGCTCAAGCCCTGTTCTCAAAGACTATGAAGGCAGAGATCAGTAGGAGGAAGCACGGATTTGCTTTCATTTTCCTTCCACTTCGATTGCTCTGCAAAACATTTAGACACCTTGTCCTTCTGTTCATTATCATGCTATGACTAGAGCAGACACATCAAGTGGTTAAGGCTTTTAAATCTTTTATCCTGACAGACAAAATTAGAAAGTCTTTCCTAGTAGACACCACAGCACGAACTGTCTTCCCTTAACTGAGTCATTTCAAAGGCACTTTTGACATATATTCAACAGTAGCAGAAAACTTCCTGGGATAATATTTATTCTTGCTAAATCACCTGACAGAAATGAGAAAGCTAGAGAGGTATTTTGGCCCATACTTGTAATCCCAGCTACTCAAGCTGGAGACTCTCCTAGGTAACAATTCCCTGCCTCAAAAACCAAAAGTCATGAGAAGGGCTGGGCTGTAGCTCCTTGTAGTGTGCCTGCCTGGCACGTGAGAGGCCCAGGGTTCAATCCTCAGTGTGGGGCACAGGCAGGAGTGAGAAAACACATAGCTCATTCTTCTGTCGTAGCCTCCCACAGCTTTGATACAAACACCTTGATACACATTAGTAGTACTAGAACTGTATTTTTACTTTCTTCAATAATGGATGTCAAACGTTTTGTTTTTCCACCTGTGTTTGCACCTAGGCCATCTGAACTCTTTAACACTGTCTTTTCCCATCTTAAGCAGGCCATTAACCTAGTTGTCCTTTTTTTTTTTTTTTTTTTTTTCATTTTCTAAAAACAATTCTCTAGAAAGAAATGAAGATAAGGAAGGAAGGTTAGAAAGAGAAGGATGGATCTGAGTTTTTAGGCCACAAAGGGGGAAATCTGGAGGTAACATTTTTGAGTGCAAGATGTTTCTTTGGGAAGTGAGCCACCAGGAGAGAGAAAAAAAATGAGATATGTAGCAGAAGGCCTTGGGCCCACAGACAGTATTAGCAGGCAGCTGTTGGCAAGCACAGCATAATTTAGATCAGCAAATCTGATGTGCAATGCAGAATCCACCTCTGGTGCCATTTCCCCAGAAGAATGACAAGAGATGTTTACACACTAACTCCCATGTATCAGTAACTTAGTGTTGCTCCCAGGGGCATTAACTGCCTGAGATTTGCAACCTGCTTTCTTTGACAACGTTGTCCTTAGGGAATCCCTTAGACAAAGAAATACAGGAACTGGCTTTGGAAATTCTGCAGTGTGTACAGCAGCACTAAGGGGAGACAGTCACACCCAGGCAGAATACCCATACCATCCTCCATGGAAAAATCTAAATTAGAATATAGGCAGGATGTATTTTAAGGCCACTTATGGAGGTTTTTACTCATTTTAGGCATACAGCATATTTGTCGGCCCAGTGACACCTTTACTTATTAAATCATATGCATTCTCTTACCTATAACTGATCTGAGAGTGCACGAATAATAGAACACATTTTATTTCCTATAGGGGCAAAGACTGGTGTTATAGATGTCCAAGTCTAGAAGTGGCTCTGTTCATCTGGGACTGGGAACTTCAAACACAATGCAGAGCAAAACCCAGAAAACCGTGTCAAGATTCTCAAAGTATTTTAATGGATTCTGTTTCTTATCTATTGTCTTAAGCAAGAAAACAGAAAAGATAGTGGTAAAACTAATGTTTTTTAGGGTAAAAATAATTTTCCTACATATGTTGCACCAACTACTGATCTTACAAAGAAAACTGGAGGGAAATTATCTGAAGATAATGTACCTATTAACTGAGCTATTCAGTAAATCCCATTTTTCAATCTACCAAAGTAAAAATTCTCCCAAAAATGATCAGTTCAATTTAACATCCCCAGAGCTTTTACCTCTACCTCAGAATGACTAAAACAGCCTCATTGCAGGAAATACTATCCTAAATGAGAATATTTTATGCAATGTGACAGAATAAAGAAGAGCGAAAAATATCCACCTCAAAACAGAAATAAGTTCATGCCTGTCTCTGTCTTTCTTCATACAGGAAAATGTCAGGCTCTGAATTGGATCTATTCTTCCATTCTTAGAGTGATTAGGTTTGCTCATAGAAAGAATTTTGAATAATATTGCAAAAAATGAGATAGGCTTATGAACTGCTTCTTTGAAAATATTTTAAAGTAAAAAAAAAATCTTGATTTCCCATGTAAATTCTTCCTAAAGTTTTAGTGGAAATATAATATATTCAATGTGACAGTTTTACACCATTTTTAATAATTCTCAAGCTATTTGAAGATGAACAGAAAACCAGATAAAGCCATCACTCTTTTACCTAAACTTTCACTTTTTCCAACAACACTAAGTTAAGAAAAACATTAAAATTGCAATTGTTAGTATACTAATAGATTTTTGGTATATAGTAACATGAAACTACATGAACAAATCAGGCCAAAAGCTAGTTCTACCTGTCACTTGACTCAGCAACCACCATTACTATGATGATAAAAATTTTCAAAATCATTTTTTCTTTTTGACTTGGGTTCCAGAACCTAATAATATTTCAACTCAATTTGTGTGAAAGAAGCCCACCTCTGTGGATCTCCCACAGATGCTCAAATTCAAGAGTATCCAAAATCAGATCTAGCCTTGAATTCTAATTTATTTTCCATTTTTTTCATTTTCCTTTCTGTGTGTGTCTATTAGATTTTTAGTAAATAAATAATACAACCTTCACTCTAATTACTCAAGCTAGAAATGTAACATCCCCTTAGCACCTGTGTGCAGTTAAATCAGAATAAATTCAGTTCTACTTAATGGAACAAACTGCTTTTGGGGTTCTCCCTGTTTCCCACACACATCCATCCATTTTTAGCTGGTCATGATGTCCTTACTAACACATCTTGCTGTGGCTCTCTTTGGACAAAGGACAAATCCCCTGGTAAGTCCTTGAGATCTATTCTCAGAAGTTTCACCCTACTCTTCTAGACTAAGGCAAAGACATGGTGACTGGGGATGGTTATGCTGAATGACTTGGGACAATCACTGCTGTGTACTTCTGTCTTCTTAAGACAGTGGGTGGCATATATATCATGACTACACACCTGCCATCCAAGGAAGTACACTAGAAAAGTAATTTAATTCATAAATCACTATTCCTTAAACATCTATTGAGTGCCACGTTGTATTAGTTGTTAATGAAAAGGAAATAAGCCTGCCTTGACTCTTGCCTTTGTCAGTGTAATAAAGATTACGTTCAGGGCAAGATTAGGCACTGTCAAAATATGCAGGAGGTTCAGGAAAATTTTCATTAAAAAAAATGGAACCTGAGAATTTTCAATTAGACTGTCCAATGAGGGAAGTCAGAAAGAAAAAACATCCCAAGAAATAGTTCAGCCCCGGTTCCACCAAAAAAAAAAAAAAAAAAGGAAAAGAAAAATCTCAGGAACAAAAAACAACCTAGCAACTTCAAGGGTGGACAAATGGTAGTGATGAACGGAGACCACCTCAAGAGTTTGTTGTGTTAAAGTAGAAGTGAATTTGCTCTGACTTAAATGCATGTAAGTGGGAAAGGACATTAGAATTAATGCCAGATTCCTGGCTTATACAATTAGAACGAAGACTGTTTTATTTGTTTACTCAAGCAGTTTTGTGGATGTGTACTGCACAGTGTGGATGCTGCCTTAAAGGGGACAGATGTGAGGACAAACTGTGGCAATAAGATCTATGTTTTAGGAAAATGTATTAAAGTGTGACTTAAAGGACAGGCGGACAATGATCAAGCTGATTCCAATTTCTCAGAAATCTGTGTATATTCATTAAATGACAATAAAAACAGAAATATACTCAGGACATTCACATTTGTAAGGCAGAAAATTGGAAAAGTTCTTGGGATTTAATTTGTGTAGGAAAAAAATAAAGCAAGACAGCTCTGGTCCTGGGCATTTCTCCCATTCAAGCCCGCTATCCCCCTACTGGGAATTTTCCCAGAAGAACTGAAAACATTATATCATAGTGATATATGTGTACCTATGTTTATAGCAGCACAATTTGTGATAGCAAAATCTTGAAAACAACCAAGATGTCTGTCATGTGAGGAATGGTTGAAAAAGATGTGGTATTTCTATAGAATGGAGTATTACTCAGCTATTAAGAATAAGCTTGAAGCATTTATATTAAAGTGGATGCCACTTGAACATATACTCATAAGTGAAATAGACCAGACACACATGTGTAAACATTGTATAGTCTCCCTAGTTTAAGAAGTGTAAAGAAGAAATACAAATAGAAATGTACAACAACTAAAAACAATTGAGTCAGATAGGGCAAAGTGAATGGCATATGCTGCAGGGTACTAATCAGCTTCTCTTCTGGATGGTTAACAGCCTAAGTTCACAGATCAAAATTGGAGAAGTGGAAGAGCCACAAGGCCAGCCAACATTTTGGCTCTAGCCTTTCAAGGTCAGCGAAGACTCAGGACATAGGAGAACCTGTACTGCAACATCATTAAACTCAGTTGAGCTCCAAATTTTCCGAATAAGGAGATTATGGAGCCACAGAGGAAAGAGATCAAAGTTCTATAGTGTGCCTGGGAAGAGTCACATGGAGAGAAAACTTTCTCTCAGGCTCTCACAGAGAACAAACTGGTCAAGCATTGGCCATGACTCATCCACATGGATGACACAAAGGATTTTCTGCAGATATCTGGACTGACCAAGGATTCATATCACCTGTTATCTTTCTATACGGAGGCTCAGTTCTACTGTGGAAATAAACAAATGACAGTCCCAAATTGAGAATACATATGAATTTTAAATTTGCCAATTGAAAAACAAATCAAACCTAGTTTCTTTCTCTGTATTTGGCATGCATTTTTAGAAGTGTTTTGAAACATACTAGACCAAGGGCCTGTCAATCCCAGCAATGTTTCAAGAAAACTGCATTATATATGTTGGTATATATTCACTAAGGAACATTAGAAAACCATTTTTGAAAAAAACAAAAATTACCTATATTAAATCAAGTCAAAAAGCAATATGTAAACATCTCCTGTTTCCTTTTTCTAAGAGTAGAACTGGGGGGCAGGGAGATGGCTCAGTAGAATAAGTGCTTCCCTTATTCTACTCATACCCTACAAGCTCAAGGGTATGAGTTCAATCCCTGGTTTCACAAAAAAAAAAAAAGAAAAAAAACAAAAAAAGAACTGTACTATGCATAGAATTTTTCCATCAGAGGGTAAGAAACTGTTCAAAGGGACAAAACAACTGGGATGTGGGAAAGGAGGAAAGGAGAGGAAAAGAAAATACATGTGCTTATAAACAGGATTGCTGGTTTCTGCTAGTCTATTGAAAAGAGCAGTCAATGTTTAAGTTTTTCTCTTTTTAAATTTTACAGTTTTTTTTTTTTATTTGTTTTGTTTTGTTTTTTTACCAATTTTGCATGCTCATGTGTGGTCATCTAAGCAACTAATCTGAAGACAACACTCTGCAGGATAACTATGGCTGAATTCCTGTCATCTTATTTAGGGAAATTCTAGATCAGTTCTAGGGGGGGTTTTGCTTACTATTTTTATTCTCTAAAAAAATATAACAACAAAAAGAATAGTCTTATATCATTAACTTAATTCTCTAATACATCACACAACTTAACTTTTGGGGAGCTAGTCTCATATTCCATGCTTAAGTGCTATCCATTTACTTTTTCTGCCTACAAAACATATACTGGATAGACGTGGAGAAGAGTAGTGTAGAGATTAAAAAACATGGTAGTAGCCGGCTCAGAAAACACTGTAAACTTGATTCTGAGTCTCCAGCGGTGAGCAGGCTTTTCCTCAGTCTTCTACCAATGATAGAACAGTGTTCTTTGAGAAACAAATGGCTTCAGCGTTAGTAAGGAAGGAAGGCTGCATACACTGGCTTACCCTAGCTATTGGTTTAAATTCTGATGTTTAGAAACAAAAGTGTGGAAAATACCCGATTGAGATCTAGTGATAATCCAACTAAATTTCCTGGAAAAAACAAATTATACTACCAGAGCAGTGGCAAAGAATGCAAATTTCACCTCAATCTCCTAATATGGTATATATCAGGTTGCTAAAAGTTCACTTTAGTTCAACAGGAAAGTTGGTTTATAATATCTTAAAAAGCATAATGTGTGCTTTTTTTGCATTTCTTTGTGAGCATATTATTGTCTTTTACTCAGTACTTCTGTTATATCTCTTGTGCTTTACTCAATTTTTTTTAATTGCATCATTTATATAATGAGGTGTGTGGAAAGAGATAAAAATGTACTTTGTTGGCCGGGGTGGTTTTGTTTTGTTTTGTTTTGTTTCTTTTACTTTCTCTCCAATATTAAGGCAACTTTTCCTGGCATAAGTATTTATTGCAATTACGTGAAGAGATTTTGAAATTACTTTTATAAAATTAAAATTTAGCACTTGCCTGACAAGCGCAAGGTCCTGAGTTCAATCCCTGGTACTGCAAAATATAAATAAATAAATAAATAAATAAATAAATAAATAAATAAATAAAATAAACAAATAAAATTAATTAAATTTAAATTTATAGGTTTTCTCTAGAACATTTTAAAGGATCTTTTTAAATGAAGGAAAAAGTAAACAGCCATGAAATAGCCATTGACTCTATTTTTTTTTCAAGCTTACCAACATTAACATACACATACTAATATTTTAGCAGTAGGAAAGTATTATTCTTTGTCAAATTCTTTTATATGAAGATCTAAATTTCTGTACACTTACGATACACTGGTTTTTAATGGCAGTAAGTGTTTCCAAATTAGAGGGAATGACAGAACATAGTGGCTCAACCTTCAGTTCCGGAGTTAATAACTCCAGGCTCTAATCATGACTCTGTACCAGCTGGTGGCTTTGACAAGTTATTTAAATTTTCTGAACCACTCATTACCAAAGTTGTTAAGTAATTTCATGGACTTAATGCTCAAATTCTTTATCTAGTATGTTTTATAGATTTAATTGGGTTTATTTTTTTTAAGACAGGATCTCACTGTGTCATTCAGAATGTTTCTGAACTCACTACATAGCCCAGGCTGGCCTCAAACTTTCAGTGACCTTCCTGCCACAGCCTCCTGAGTGCTGGGATTATAGGTGTGCATTTCCACACCTAGCAGTCCTTTGTGTCTTATCATAAAACATCACAAATTGGTTTTGGCTGTGACGCTTTCCGGAACAGAATTCTTATCTAATAATTCCCCAGATTTGTATCCAATAATTCCCTGATCTCCTTCATTTCTCCTTCTCTCATTCCATACTTCTTTCTTTCATCTTATAAGATGAAAATGGGAAGACCTTACTCTCTACGTGAGCATTACAGCATATTAAAAAGGGAATGAATAAGCAAATGAATATGAATATGAAAAATTAAATGAATGTGAAAGAAAACATCTGTAAACATCTCACTCAGTAACTCCTTGTTACTGAGTCAAAACACCAGACACCCCATGTTAAGGGAGGAAAGCTTTGCTTAGCTCACAGACTGCAGAAGTCCATCACCAGCCGGCCCCAGGCATGGTGGCACATGGCAATGGGGCAACCATTTCAGGCATGCAGAAGGCAGCAAAAGCAACAAGAGAGCACAGGGCAAGCCTCTCCTGGTCCTTTATATCGTATTCCAAAAACTGGAATCAGGGCGGTGCCAATCTACCCCCAGCCTGACCCAGCAATCACCCACCCACAATCCCAGCATGTTTAATCCTAGTATTGAACTATGAATCAATCACAAAGTCTAGATTCATTTGCCTCTGAAAATGCCCTGTCTAAAAGTGCATAAGATTTTGGGAAGACAGCCAGGCAAAACCATAACCACCCCTGTGCCAGAAGCTACCCTTCATTTTTTGGGGCAGGCTCTTGTGCTTGCCAGGGAAGTGCTTATTCCACTGAACCATCTCCCTGGCCCCTACCCTTCATTTTTAAAGAGTTCTACATCTGTCTCAGTTACTCTTTTGTCATTGCTGGGACAAATACCTGACACTCAAAATTGGAGAAGGAAAGGTTTAGTTAGCTCACAGTTACTGGACGTTTCTGACCATACTCAGCTCGCTCCAAGGCAGAGGAGCACGTGGCAGAGAGCAGCCTTTCATAGCAGCAGCGAACAGCAGAGAGCAAGGGAGGGGCCGCAACCCAGGCTGCCAGCCGGCCTCTCTCCCCTCCTTACACTGTAATGCAAATTACCTGCCGCTGGACAGGTGCAGGTTATCACAAACTCCAGACGCCATCCCATAACTGCATAAGGTTTTGGGGGACACCTCTATACAAACCATAATAATACCACTTCCAAAAGCTGCAGAATCTGAAAAAATATTTCAGAATTGATGAGTGAAAGTAGAGCATCCGTTCAATCAAGGCCCTGACGAAGCATTTTTGTAAGCAGTCACACCATAAAGAAGGTCCAAATGAAGAAAATCATGAATCAGTGGCTGATTCTTTAATTAAAAGTTAGGCTAGAAAGTATTAATTAACTCAGACTGTACAAAAAGTCATTAGTTTAATGTATTTATTCCTATGCAGTTTAATTTTTCTCATGAGAATATCCACGAAGCATGTAAAGTATTTAAAGATGATTTCAGTGAGCTGTAATTTAGTCTCCAATTTCCTGCATAGCAGTAGGAGGGGCAGGACAAGTAGCTTTATTAATCTTTGTCCTTATTTTAAGTTAGTTGTAATTACACTGTAACTGGTTACCATTTACTTTAAATTATAAAAATAATTCAATATAATTTATAGCCACATAATTCAGTACAAAGTATTCTGAGTTTAATTTTACCTAAGATATAATGTGGTCTTTTATCAAATTTTGGTTCAGGTATTACTATTTTAATTACATCTTTACTTCTGTTGATGGTAGGAGAGCTATAAATAAACAAATTTATGAGAGATATGAATTATTTCATAAAGCTGATGTGCAATGTGTGATGCAGAACATTTTCTAATTCTAAAACTACACGAAGTGAATGATCTCTTCATTGCGGATGAATTTATATTACATATTACAATGCAAGCAAATAAAGAATTACTCCAATTCTAGAAACCTACCTCCTTATTTGTTTGAAGCTCTGCACAAGAGCAATAGCTAAGTAAACCCTCTGTGTCCTACTAATCGCTTTGTGTCCTACTAACCCTCAGAAGTTCTGGGGAAATCATGTGCCTTGACACCTCGGCCTCCCTCAGCTTTTCAGATTTAATGTCTACTACATGATAGGCAAGTGCCTATTAAAAAGTAGGACATAAATTATTAGTACTTGTAGAAGAAATAACATAACCACAACTGTACTTCATAAGAACCTTATCAGATACATCAGTCTGCAATTGCACAATTTCATTTTGAAGATCTAGCTTTCATATATATCACAGCAAGACAAAGTATAAAATATCTGAGAGATCTCCTCAAATATCAGCTTTTAAACAAATAAAACCTTTTCTTGAGGAAGTTCATTGTTCACCAGTGTTGCTCTATAGAAATCCTATGACTATTTTTCTTTGCTCTTGAGCTGATAAAGCATGTTATACTACATTGTAGAGAGCTGCGAGTAGCCACGCCTTAAAGACACAGCCACGCCTTAAAGACACAGCCACACCTTAAAGACGGCGCTGGCTTCCTCTTTCATCCTCACCTGGGGGTGGATGCTCTCCATAGCAAATAACTTCTCGTTTTGGCTAAGGCTAAGGACTAGGGCGTTGCTTCCGTGTACCTGGACCTATCGGCTGTGCCTACATGGCACTCCGGGATTGGACGCCCACTGGTTCAAAAGCCATGAGCGGGCTTCCCCTGGAGGAAGAAGAAAGAGGAAGAGAGGAAGAAGAGAGAGGAAGAGAGGAGGAAGAGCGGAGGAACGAGAGGAGAGAGACTGGAGACTAGAGACTAGAGAAGTGAGAGGAAGAGAGGAGAAGGAGGAAGGAGAAAGCAAGAAAGCTAGCTAGCAGGAGAAGTAGTATTGTATAGGGGTCCTGAATAAACCGTGGAAAGAAGAGCTGGTTGTTGCGTCTTCCTTGCCGGCGAGGTTGCGCGCGACACTACATAAACATTCATTGCTTCCCTAGAATACCAGATTGTCTCCATTGTTTTCTTCCCCATTTTCCCCTTTTCTGCAAGCACTGAATCCCAAAACAACCAGAATTCAATAAGCTGTAATTGATGGGGAAATTAAAATGCAAGTCATGTGTTATATATTCCAATCATTCTCTTTTCCACCCACACAAGATGTAGCAGTCTTCAAAATAAATATATAAAAAGCTCATAAAGGACAAACATTGTATTTACCAAACTGTGAACCTCTTTCTGGTCAGCCTTCCCTCACATTTTCCTTATTAAAGGACTTTCTTCTGTCTTAGCAAAACTTGAACAGTACCTCTGACTTTTTCAATTGCTCTGTGGCACATGAAGGTAGTTTCTTATCCATGAGCAAAGACGAGTGTGATCAGTTCATTTAAGTGTAGTCTCCCAAAACCCAGCGATACGGTTCACAGCGGTAACAGCTGTCCTCTTCTTTATTCAGACTTACCAAGAGAATAAGACAAGACAAATGTCAACATAGTAAGATTTTTAATTTCACCTGACAATTAGATGCATTACATGGAAGTTCTGTCAAAATAACCTACAGGATACTTGGAATGTGATCCCAATAGGATTTTTTTTTTAATTTTTTTTTTTTTTCCAATAGGGTCTTTCTCTTTGTCCTATAGGTGTTTTTCCCTAGATTTCACATTTCCCGGCATGCTCAAAAGCACATTACCAGCCACAAAAGATGTGTTTCAGAAAAAAATGTGTCTTGTGCTGAAAAAGTAAAACTTGCATATAAAAGTTCCTTTTTCCCACAAACACCTAAGACTGTGTCATACACACACACACACACACACACACACACACACACACACACACACACATATACTTTCACAAATAGGATTAAACATTGAGCTACAGAAAATACAATATGCACTACCAACAGGGTCTCATAGCTAAGCTGGGGGTAGTTTAAAAGCATAATCGAAGAAAGAGTAGCCTTCCCAATTCTCTGGATCTATTTATTAAGGGGAAAATATTACCATTCGCTGTGGGAGGTTCCACCCCAGGACTCAGCTCTAGATAAAATGGAGTAACCTGACCATCGCTTTTCAATGCATGGAAAGAGTTAAATCAGAATGATACAGAATGCAGTTAATAAGGACAATACTGGCCAGAGCACATTATTTTTATATTTTGTTGCACTTATTCATTAAACAAAAACAAGTAAAGTAAAAGGACAAACTCTTGCAGCTTCATTGTTTGAGGAACAACAAAATCAATGACTTAGCTACATTAGTTAATTTATGTCTCTCAACAAATTATGACTAAGAAGACATATCAAGTAGCCTGCAGGAATCAATGACAACACGTTCCAGACTGTTCTTTCCTCATCCTCTCCCAGTCTTATTCATCCAGCAAACACTTCCCCAGTGCCTGCCCTACGGGTGGCACTGTACTGTAGACTCAGGATACAGATGCAGAAATGCAGCTTCATATCTAGTAGAGGAAACACACACGCAACGAGTTATAAGAACAATTTTCACAATGCCAAAACAGCAGTCTGTTAGGAGCTTGCATCTCAGTTAGTTCTGAGTTTCTAAGTTACACTGTACAAACTGAGTCAGCCTCTGACGATGACAAATTTGTTTCTCTTCACCATACTTTCACTGACCTAATGACATTTTATTTCCAAAACAACTCTGGCCCATATGTCCAGCTGCATTTCCTTATGTTACCAAAGACAATGTCAATAATGAATTCGTAAGCCGGGCATGGTGGCGCATGCCTGTAATCCCAGCACTTGGGAGGCTGAGGCAGGAGGATTGTTGTGAGTTTGAGACCAGCCTGAGCTATAAAGTGAGCTTAAGGCCAGCCTGAACTGCATAGTGAGACCCTGTCGCAAAAAGACAAAAAATAAATAAATAAATAAAAATAAAAAATAAAAAATAAAAAAATAATAATGAATTAGTAGAATCAGACAAATAATATGACTTTACTTCCTTCCAATAAGTAGAGGATAGTGTGGCTTGTTTGCAAGCTGAAATTTACCATTTGATTTCACTTTACATGTGTGTGAACTTTTAATGATTTATTGATAGTATTAAAAATGAAATTCCTTACTGACTATAAACAAAATATAGTCTTAGAGGAAAACTACTCCATGCTATGAATTGTTGGCAATTAAAATAATGACATTTATTATTTTTCTATTAATACCCGCTAAGAATATCTATTACAGCAGAACAGACACACTATGAAGTTTGAAAGATTGTAACAGAAGCTTGTACAAATGAACAGAAATTGATACCTCACAAGGAAAGCTGTAGTAGTCACGCTATTTACATTATGTGAGCTGTGTTACGATAACCACAGCTTTACTGTTTGTCCAAATTAGACAAAAAATTATATCACTTTTTCTGTACCTAATACATGGTAAATATCTTAAAAATGTGTGAGAAGGATTTGTATGAGAAAAGAGGAAAAAAAAAAAAAAAAAAAAAAAAAAAACTTTACTAATAGCCAGTAGGCTCCACCAGTCAAAGCTCAAAGAACTTGAGACTGGGTGTGGTGGTGTTTGCCTATAATCCCAGCCCTTGGGAGGTTGTAAACAGGAGGATCACTACAAAGCTAATCTAGGTGGTGAGCCCCTGTACACCCTGTAGACTCTGTACTAAATTCAAAAAAAATCAAAGAACAACACACACAAACACACACACACATATACACACACACACACACACACACAGACTAGTTACACAGAAGCGCAGAAGTAGCTATAGAAGTACTATTTGGAAGATAATCACATCTTTCAACTCTGTTCTTAGCAAATGAGACAATTCAAAGCCTACAGAACAGTAGTTTCTTAAAATAGAGACAGGACTCTCTAAGATGTGATCTCTATTACTTTAAAAAAGTGAAATACCTTATGTACTTACAGATGTCAATATTATCAAGTAAGTTTACTTCTTGTAAAGCTGTTTATGTATCTTTAAGTGTCACCCATAGGTTGAAGCACCCATAAAATAATGAATAAAAATTAAGTTGGAAGGAAAATGTGTGAACCAAATCAGGAGGCAAAAAGTAAAACAATAAAGATCCAAAAACTTTATGGAAAAGAGTTCTCATTAGCAGCTGGCTTTCTTCAAAGCAAAAATACACGGAAGGCCAGGAAGGAGCAAGACCTGAGCCTACACATAGTGGGTTCTCTTGCCATGGCGTTCATTGACCAGTGTCTGCTCAATGCACTCTAGCTGGCCGGCTGTGTGCCTGCAAACGCCTGCCATTCCAGCCAACCCATCCAACAGTAACCTGCCCCTGGCAGAGCAGCCCCAGCCTGGGTCATGGAGTACAAGAGACTGGAAGGAGCCCTGGGCCAAGCCTGTGTCCCCATAGCCGACCAGAGAACACAAGCCCTGGTTCAGCAGAACAACTGGGAAGGCCCTGAACTCAGATGTTGCCCCAAACCCTGGATCAGTCTGTTGCTAGCTGGAGCAGGGAGCAAAAGACATGCAGAAAGCAAATGTCCCACCTGGGTGAATAGGCAGCAGAAGTCACAAAGAATAACAATGTGTGACCAGAAGCCGCGCCACAGCAGCCCTGTGAGAGACAGGACCCAAGGGACAGTGTTCTTAGCAAGAGACAGAGCAAGGTTGAGGGACCTGTATCACGCACAGACCTCACGAAAGAATCTCCAGCACTTTGGGACAGAGAGGGAACCTGCCTGAAGAGCTGCACAGATCGGTTTTCCTTCCAGAATCACGGTCCCTTTTCTGAGTTCAGGTGAAGGCCTTACAACCAAAAGAGCTTAGCATCCTGTCCATCAAGAACAACAGTGAGGACTTCACCACATCCAACTCTGTAAAATATGCTGCACTTACTCTAGCCAATTAATACACGCACACAGAAAGTACAATTACACCCCTGGGAAAAACAGGAGAGGAAAAGCGCGCCTTGAGATGCTGCCCATCAGGTCCCTAAGAAAGGTACAGTGTCCAAATAAGAAAGAAAAGATGCTCTTCACGTGTAGCTTTCTGTCCTCCTCTAGCTAATTCAAAAGCAAAAACAGCAAACACAACGCTGTCATTTCTCTTGCCTCACAAACAATGCCAACAATTTCCTGTGGCTTTTGTAGTTTTCGTTAGTGAAAATACTCAAGACAACACTAAATGCTCACTTCCTGAAGATGACTCTAAATGCATTCTTAGACTCTATCTGTGCAGCAGAATACATCGTTTCTCATCTTTGTGTCTTTCCTTGACTCTAAGAAGCACCACACGTTTTTCCCCGGTTATTCTGAGTTATGTGTTAGATTTTATTTTCTTGCAACAACAAAACATTAACTAGAGAATCTTCCCATGCTTACAGAAGTATGTCTTGCTGTTTGGGAGGAAGAACATGAGAGGGGTAAGAGAATCCAGAAGGTGGAGAGGAGGGAAAGGAGGAGCAGGAGGAGGAGGAGGAAGAAGAGGAGATGGAAAACAGAAAGGAGGCAAACAGTTGAAGACTCAAAAGGACGGGCAGTTGCCCATATACACGCACAACAGCTCCGTGTTATCATTTCCCCGAGTTCCAGGTTGGACTCCACTCCTTTCCGTCTCTTCAGTGAAGGTGGCAGGCAGGCTGCAGCAGCCTGTCTGTCACCATAAAAAGCTCAAAAGGTTTCCCCATCACTGATGGCCTTCCCTGTTCTCATGCACTGATGGTGTCACTCTTCCTAATGACCAAAGGACAGTGGTCTTCATCACAGCCTCCTTGCTGAAGCCAGCCATCCTACAAAGGGGACGGACACTCGCATTTCTAATTCAGTATGTTAGCTGCTACCTTGGATTATATCAGACTTTTGTCACGCCTTCCCTCCAGAAACTGAAACTTGACAAATAAATTATATTCACTGGTATGAGTGAGGCAGGCTGCAAAAAGAATACCTGTTACAGCCCTGGGCACCTGCACATTGAACACTTCCTGGTTCTCTATTCAGGCGCCATACCCACAAGCTAAAGCACCATCTTGATTCTCCCTGGACTCTGGGGCTAACCTATTTCCAGGCAAAGCACCTGAAGCCTGCTCAAAGTATCCTTGGGTCTGATGCCTCTGTGGAACTCAACCGTGGGTCCTTGGGCTGACGACACCCCCAGCATCTGCCCCTGGCATCTGCCATCCTAGCCTGTCCACAAAGACACAGGCAAATACTATGACATAATTGAAAGCAGTATCATTTCAGTAATTAAAATGTACTCATTTAACCCCTATCATGGAATGTCATGATTACGCCTGTGCAGTAGTGATAGAACAATGAAGAAAACAGTCCTCTGCCTTCATAAAATGTATGTTTCAGTTACCTGAACTCATAAAGTAAAATTTAACTACAGGTAAAAAGGTGACACTATTGTTTACTTGTTACCTCAACAAATAAAAGCACATGAGCTTGTATCTGTTACCTAATGTCAAGGAAGTACCAGGATGCTATCTCAAAAATAAGACAAAGGGTGCACACCCTATTTCCTTGACTGAGAGAAGTACAGGATTTAAGAAATAATCTGCCCTACAATGCAGGTTGTCTTAGTTGTTTTTATGATCTCTGGGACATAATATGCAGTATCTGTACCTAAAAAGAGGTGAGGTTTATTTCCACTCACGGTCGGGGAGGTCTCGTCCAGAGTCAGCAGCTCTGAGTTGGGGCAGCAAGACAGAGGGTTCCAGAGGAGAGGAGCTGCTCACAGCACAGAGAACAGGAAGCAGATGCCAAGGAATGGGTAAGTTCTTCCGGGCCACACCCCTCCTTACCTGCCTCTGCTGAGCAGATCCTGCCTCCCAACATCAGGTTAGCAATGAGCCCCAAATCTGATGCCCCTGCTAAAGCTCCTCCTGTAAGTGCAGGAGGCTCTGGGGAAGCATCAAGCCACGAACTGCAAGATTTCTCCCCAGCTCCCAAAGGATCCAGCTGCAGCTCTTTACATAAAATGCATTGAGTTCATCTGTAAGAGTTGTCAAAGCCCTGACAGTTCCAACACCGCAGCAAGTCCAAGGCTAAAGCCTCCTGTGAGACTCAAAGCAAATTCTTAGCTGTGAACCCTTGCAAAAATCAAAACTAAACTAAAATAAAAACTGCTGACCTACAAAAGATGGGGTAAACTGGCATATTCCACAAGAGGAAACAGGGGCATAAAAATCAATGGGACCAAAGCAAAACCAGAGCCACCAGGGTGGACATTAAGTCAGTTAGATCCACATGCAGCATTGGTGAAAATCGTGGCAAGAGGTAACCCCCAGGTGGCCAGGCCGGCCTTACCCTGCGGCACTGCTGGTGACCAGAGCCTCATGGTTTCTCTCAGAAGCTGGCTTTGCTTACTTAACCCCTGTAGTGTTTCTCAGGCTGTGTGATGAATTGCACTGTGTGAAATCAATTCTCCTACGCAGCCTTCCCCTCATAGTCTGCTCTTAGACTATCTCTTCCCTCTCCCTCGCCCCTCCCCCTCCTTCTCTCTCTCTGAACCAGGAAATGAACTCACAACTTCACACCTGCCAGTCAAGCAGACACTGTGGCACTAAAGTATAACCACAGCCCTGGATCTCCTCTCAAAGCAAAGTCTTTCACTTTTTCGGGCCAAAGGCTGGGTGGTGCTCTTTCCTGACTGCCCTTAAGCCACTTTGTCCTGGGTCCTTCTGCAAAACCTGGCTTCATTTAATGCTAATACAACAGCAGCCAAGCTCTCTTTAACTCATCTTTGCACGGCCCAATCTTATGGGAGCTTTAGGTGTGCAGTTTCTTTGTTGATTTTCAGTATAAGGCTGGCTGAAAGCCACCCACAGTACCCATGCCACAGCCCAAATACTGAACTGCTTTGAAATTTTCTCCAACAGATTCATTGATCTGGTGCCCTTCATCTCCTGCAAAGTCTTAAGACATGAACAAAATGTAGAAAAAAAAACCCTTTCTGTAAGAGCATAAAACACATGGTCTGGAGTTCTTGCTCTGAACTCATATCTCCTGAGTCTGTCTTCAATCCGAATCTCTAGCAGCAAACTGAGCTCCAGGCATAATTTGCCATCAAACTTGGCTTCTATACCTCCAGAGCTGCTTCCCCAGACAGCATCCCTGGTCCCTTCAGATGTCCCCCCACGAGCCTGCTCCAAGGCTGCTGAACCACATGGTCTTATGCCACCATTTTGGCCCCCTCATCGCTGGTACGAACAGCATCAGCCCTAGTTAACTTTCCTTGTTACTAGGATACAAAACCCCACAACCACAACTAAGAGGAGGAGAGGTTTTATTTTGGCACAAGTTGTAGATTATAGATTATTTAATCCATAATCTGTTGGCCCTAAGGCACAGGCTTGTGGCAGAGGAGTGCTGCTCATGCGTGGAAGACAGGAAGTATATAGTAGGGAAGGGCAGAGAAAGGGAGGGAGAGGAACCCTTACCACCTCTGCTTTGGGCAGCTCCTGCCTCCTAACAAGTGCAGTATAAGTCCCACCACCCAATCATCGCTCTAAGGCCCCAACTGTATGCACAGGCTTTGGAGGAAACATCTGAATAGGAGCCATGACACAGGTAAAGCCAGCACACGGCAAACACCCTGGGATTCCAAACAGAAGGCAAAGAGTTGCAAGTGCACAGACAGGTAATGACAGAGAGAGACGAGAAGCACATTCGGGGGCAGCAACGGATCCTCCAGCAGGAGACGCAGTCCTGCGATGAATGTGCTTGTTATGTATGGCAATCATGTACTACTAAATAAATAAATATAAAAATGTGAAAAAGACATGGGGACGGGCACAGTTCACACCTTGAGGAAAGCAAACATAACCTTTTTTTTGTCTTGAAGTTTCACACATCATGAACCCCAATCTCTCTAGAAAACGTATTTTTACATTCTTTCGTTTTTCCTCATCAAATCCCAGTCACCGTTCAGTATCCAAGTTCCAACCTAGGCCCTCCTCATCTCTCTGGCCATCCTTCAGTACCTCCTCCTCCACCATCGTTGCTTGCTTCATTGCTCCGGCTGCTGAAGTGTCTCAGAAATTAGGCCGAGCTGCTGGGTGCTACTTAATAGAGCAGAAAGAATGGACAGATGGTCTTGATCATACCTTTCTCTGGTAGACTCTGCAGATCCCATCATTTGATCTGACCCTGGCATCGGAATGGAATTCACCTACTGAGTTAATGTTCTGACTTCCTGTTCTCTCTGAGTCTGCCCTGCTCCTTGCTGCAGTGATCTCTGAGGGCCCACATGACAGTCTTTCATTGTCTTTTGACTTCCCAGGAGCGGTGCTATTTCTTTGGCCTTGTATTAGCAAGGAGTCTCTGTACATCACACAACACAAGCAGCAAACTTCTAAAAAGACCTAAGCCACTATTCATTTAAGAATTATCAACTTCCTTTTAGTAAATACTGGCAGTGCCCAGGAATTTTATGGCTCCTCATAAAGAACCTGACCAGAAAGTATATTTTACAATAGAAAAAGAGCAGAAATAAAATTTGGTAACATGGGGAAATACTGTGCATTTTTCTCAGAAGGAAAAAGCAGTCATGCAATCTGTTCCTATGAATTCTCTGAAGTCCTGGCCTTCATTTATCTTTAAAGGAAAAAAAAAAAAAAAAAACTTGCATGGGAGATCCACTAGAAGGCAAATAAAATAGCATCTCCTCAATATTATTAACTAATCCACCCAGTAGATCTGAAAATAAATTCTAGAACAAATCATTTACAAGGGAAGACAAGGAAATATATTTCTACATCCCGATCAGCACATCAATGAGGCAGAGGATTCTGGACACATTTTTAGCCATGTGCCTATAATTATAAGCACTTCTTCGGCCAAGCAAAACATTCCTAATAAGTTTTATGCTAATTATACTGGGGGGAGGATGCTGTCAACAGTAATTTTTGAAAACTTGTCCCAGCTATTTTTTCAAACTTGAATCACAGGCTTGAGTCTACCATCAATTATCTGAACAGTCTAGATGCAGAGATCAAAACCAACAGACAAGAAGCTTGATGTAGTGGTGCACTAGTGAAATGGTGTCAAAAATCAGAAAAAAGTAGCAAAATTAATTGACACGAAACAGGAACGTGTGTGTGTGTGTGTGTGTGTGTGTGTGTGTGTGTATAAAACGTGTATAGTGGAATAGCCTATATTGTAGCAAATCAATACAAATTATGGACAACAGCACAGTGGAATTCTAATCCTTGCCCTTGAAAAAAAAAAAAACACAAACTTTCATGGGTTGCATGCCCAGCATTCCCCTCCCCAGAGAAAAGAGGAAGGTGAAAGTGTTGTAGGCAGCTGAATTAGGTAGAAATGTTATAAGCAGTCAGACAGGGCTCAAGAGTTAAGGACAGAAGAAAAGATACCTTGTGACTGTGACAGAGACAGACACACCTACTATGGGCCAGACCTAAAGGTCAAAGATGGAACAAGTGCTTACCTCCCTAAAGATCCAGGATTGAGGAAAACAGGAAGGGCCACTAATCCAAGTGCAACCAGGTACTGGAAAAACTCCTGTTCTATATTCAGGCCTGCTTCCTAAGGGACTTATTTCCCCATTTGGTCCTGGATTAATCAATTTTACCCAAGTAAAATTGCTTGGAACCTTATTGGCAGGCCATAGTTTTGTTCCACCTCATGTGTGCATCCTCAGTTTTTCCCCCTTAGACCCACCTCACCTCATGGCTTTGCTCTACAAAAATCTCTAGAAATGGCAGGTTCAGGGGCAACCTGCTCTGGTCCCCCTTCTGTCCATCTCTTGGACAAGTTTTCTTCACCCCCCAGTAAATATATTCTGCCTTTAATCTCCATTTGTTCCTGAAATTCATTCTTTGGTTTTAAAGAACACAAATTCGTCCCAGGTGTCTTTCAGGTTGGGAGTTTCATTCCCCTATATCAAAAGGATAAGGTGACCATGTGACACAACTGCTCTCCTTCTGTGTCACAATCTACCTTATAGCTCCTAATTCTAGCTTAAAGCTAGAGCTCTCCAAATTAGCTAGATTTCATTAAAACTCTGATGAGGATGCCGAAAGCCTTGATGAAATTGAATATACTGCTTGCAATTAAAAGCCTTCACTCTCTGCTAGGAATCTCTCCACAGGTCACCCCTGCACTAACCTTGAGAGAAATGCCAGGGGCTCAGCCGTGATATTAGTGGCTGCCCCACCAAACAACAGAAATGTAACTGCCACCATACACAGGCAACGGGGAATCTTCCAGCACTGATTTATAAAAGAGCTGCCATTGCTTGAGCACAGAGAGGAGGATGATCAAGTAGGCATCAATAAGGACTGGCTTATTCTATCAATTAAGTGAGTCTCCTGAGCAGCACACAGGGAGGTCAGGTAGCTCTGAAGAGGATGGACAATAACATAGTAGCAGCGTACATTAAGCCCGCTACATGGAAATGGAAGGTTTTTTTTAAATGTGCCTTTTATAAAGTTTCAATATTAGGCCTGATACAGTCAACAAACTTCAAAATAACACAAATACATGAAGTATGATCAGGGGAAATCAGGCCACTGGTCAGCTCCCAAAGCTGCCACACATTAAAGACATTCAAGTAACTCATTATCTTCATGACCACTGTAGCAGCTTCTCTGTTTTTAAAATTTTTTTTATTTTTTTGGCAGAGCCGGGGATTGAACTCAGGCCCTTATGCTTGCCAGGGAAGACTTATTCCGCTGAGCCATCTGCCCGGCCCCATGCTGCCTCTCTTGACATCTCTCAGCTCGCACATGTTGTCAATTCCTGAAAACGACTACACATTTTCTTTTCACTCAACTCTACATTTCACCACCATATCTTGCAGATGTTTTAAAGGCTAGGATCTACCGCACCTCCTCCATTCCTACCATCAGACTCGTCACCCTATGCCGGAGCACTGGAAAAGTTCTCTTTACCTGCAAGTCTCCCCACTCCTGGCTCAATAATCACTCATAAATGAATATCTTGACTCTGCCACCAGGACCTATTAATGATCCTTCAATGATCCCTTGAAATTTTCAGGATGAATTTTACACCTCTACAGAATTTTCTTAAATTCTAATTCTGGTCTAGTACACTTTGATGTATATCCATTTCTTTCAAGAGTTCTCACCCACCAGACTCAATTTCCTCAGGAACCACAAATGCTGTTCAGCAGCATACACAAGTCCACACATGTCCTGTATTGTCATCTATACACTAAAATGTCAAAGAAAACACAGTGACCTAAAGGTGTAAAACCGAACCCTTGAAGGTACCAAAGGCAATAAAGTGTAGTAATCCTAAATTCTTACAAATACAACTGACTGTCCAAATAGTATTTCCTAGATGAAAAAAAAACAGACAATTCTGCTAATAAAAAAGGTATTATAAACTGGGGAAAGGATAGCTTTTGAACAAGCTGTTCCAGAGCATTTTGCAAATCAAAAGAAGAAAGTCTTTCAAATCACTTTTAGTTGTCCCAACCACTTATCTTTATAACACATGCTTTCTTTTTAATTAGATAGAAGTCATCTACTATTAGGTATGGTTATTGTTTTCGATATTCTATTCTCTTTTATTTGTAGGAAATAAGAAGCAATAATTCTCCAAAGCCTTTAATTATTTGTTGCATGAGAAAAGCCACTGCATGCAGTAGAGGAACGAAGGGTGCTCTAGTCCCTGGACCAGGATTAACTGCCAGCCTTCGAGGTCACATACCAAAGGAAGACAGAGATGACAGTGAGTAGCCCTTCATGTCTGCAATGAGCACCCTGCCATCTCCTGAAAAAAAAAAAAAAAACCACCTGTAGTCACCAGTGAATTTAAATGTAAGACTTCAGAAGAGCAAGCAGCAAACCATTCAAGGGTTCCTCAGTACATCCTTTTGTCATTTATAAAGGCATAAACCTCCCATGTGTTTGGCATCAAAAAGAACTGTTAAGTCTGCTGTTCTTGCTTATAAATATGTGCAGGTGAGTGAGGCATCATTAATATCACCACCTGCAGAAATAAAAGCCAGTGTCATATGTAGAACTTAAAACAAATTCTGGGAAACATGAGTTCTATGGAATGCAACAAGTACAGTACCACGATGCACATACTCAGATGTGCTTCCAGAGCCCTTGGATGAAAAATTTAAGCGATTTCTACTGTAGTACTTCACATATTTTTAACATATTGATGTGTATTCTAAAATTCTAAGAGAATAACATTATTCCTCATTTTATTTCACCAAGAAAAAATTTTCCCATGGAAATTCTCCAGTTTTGTTCACAGTGCTAGCAAGAAAATAGTAAGGTTCATGCGGTTTTACCATTAGCAATTATTTCCAGAAAATGAATCAATTAAAATAACTGAAATCTTGACTGAAATGCAGGAAAGGACAATTAGTCATAGGCATATTGAATTCGGTTCATCAAGATGCCATGCAGCAATTCTTATTTTTAAAAATGGAGTTGACAATAGATGCCAACGTTTACAGAGACCATTATGTCATTAAGAAGGAAATAAAATTAAATTTGGAAGGCTAGCCATCGTCATAGAACTCGATTGTATTCAACGTCCATTTCAGTTAAAGAGTTTTACTGAACGTAAATGACATGTATACTTTCTGAAAAGAATTGTGCCTTCTTTTGATTAGAATAGGATAATTATCACCATTTACATCAAAGACATGGTGAGCACTAAATTGCTTTCTAAATCAAATTATTAAGAGCTGCATAAGTAAGTGTCAATTTTCTCCATTATAGTTGGTTCTTATAAATTAATCCTTGAAGAGGGGATCTGTGTGGATGTGTTTTAGGTGTGACTGTTTGACAAATCAAAATAAACATCAAATGTGTAATATCTGAGGATGTCTTCTCTGATGACATTCAAGTTATATGATCTTTCCATGCAAATGAAATCACACTATTTCTGTCCCATGCACAAAACATCTGATGACTTCTGCACACACGGGTACCTGCCAACCCTACATGAGCTCCCCTATGTGCCTTTCCTCTCCTCAGCTACTTGGTTCTAACCATGCAAGTCTGCTGGGTCTCAAAACAATGTAATTCTTGCTTTAGTTTTATAACATGAGTCATTTTCCTAGATCTTCAGCTTGCTAAATGACTTTCTCAGTCCCTGAGATTCTAATTTGAGTGGACCAAGGTCAGAAATAGGCATCAATGTGTATTGAGAAGGACTAGATAGAAGATGTTTGGAACAGAGCAGTGAATACATGCCATAAATGAAGACACCTGTTCCCTACCGGAGAATTTATCCTGGAAAACATTTTCAATGCTGCAAGGAGTATCTGACATTTAATACCTGATGGTCAAGATATCTATAACTGTCATCTGCTCAAACTTACACAGTGCAGTGACATTTTAGAAAGCTAAAGAGCTTTCAGTTGCTCTTCTATTGCAGACAGTAATTAAGTTTTAAGGTCCACACACCATAAAAACAGGATTTGTAGCCCATGACTCCACTGAATGATTATAGTCCTCAATTATTTAGTAACTAAACTGTTGTGATATATTAAAATCAAAAATATTATTTGGACTACTCATTTTTCAATTTTTAACAGCCAAAAAGTATGTATGTGTGTGTGTATATGTGTATATATATATATATATATATATATATATATATAATATATAAAATTTATATATATTATATATTATATATATAATTCTATTGAGAAACAAATTGCAATGAGACAGTTTCAAAATCAATTACTAGTTTCAATAATTAATACACTGCATATTATTGTCTTCTTAGTGGTTATTCATAGTACAAGATGCAGACATGATATCCTGTCCACAAACACTCATCCACATGGCTGACACTGACAAAGGATCTACAAACTGTGGTACAGGGTTGCAGGATAAATCCTGAGGAATTTGACTGACCTTGTCAGATACAAAAATTACATTTTGTGTTATATAGGTCTTGCTTTATCTTGGTCTTCACCATCCAACAGAAAAGCATAAAAACAAAGTATAAAAAGTAAAGCCATATTAATATGCTGAGCTGTAAAAGGCTCAAGTCAGCTTCTGACATTGCCAGTCCTACACATAATCTAGTACTATTATGGACTACTGGACTATATTGGAATAGTTTGCTGAATTCACACACCTACAATATTTAAATAACAACTAAACAAAAAAATGGGATACAAATGAAGGACCATTTTGTATTTGTATATTCAAAATAGGGCAGATGTGCAGCTACTTTCTCTTAATTCAATGAATAGAAAGATTTGTACTAATAGAAAAATATATATATATATACAATAAAAATTCTCCAAGGTGATCTGCTTTTTTACTGCTCCATGTTCAAATATGTTCTGTATGCCCTGCTTTCTTTCCAAATGCAACAGCCAAAAGCTCTCCATTTAATTTCCCTCCATCACCTCACCACACAAGAATGCTGTCAATATAAAGGAACCAAACCTTGTGTACATCCTGACCCATTCAAAAAAATAGCTTTGCCCCTTCATTATTAATTAAGCCAATCTTCCTTTTAAGAAATAAGAATAAAAATTTCACAGGTGGGAGCAGCTCTTACTGCCAAAGGATTTTTCTCTCCACACTGCATCCAAGACATGATGCCAACAGGAGTGATAAAAACTTGGAATGCTTTTGCTAGCTCTCAGCTAGTTGAGAAAATTGCAGTTGCTTGAGAAATTAGTGTTAAAAGAAAACACGAAATCATTGATGCTGGCTAATTGGCAATCTTTAAAAGCTGTGGGAAGTAAATATAGACTGTGAGGGCTGTGATTGAAGATCTTGCTGTCTGAAAATTATTAGCAGTTTAGAATAAAAGTGACACCACTTTGTCCAGGATAAAAGGGAAGTTATTTTTCCGGAACATGCTTTCGGTAGTCATGACTGCACTGTTCACAAAATCAGGACCTGAGAATCTAAGCCTGAGTGAGGCAGAATCATCAGAGTCAAGCACGGGGAGAGAAACGGTGGGACGTCAATCAAAGAGAACAAGAGATGAAGAGACCGCCGAGCGCACTGCCCAGGGGAAACAAAATTTTCCAACATCAAGAAGTTCATGTCATGTTTCAAAATGTCAACAAGTTTTCTCCATCACGATATTTTTAAAGTAACTGCAGTCACAAAATTATGAACAAACATGAAACTACCAGTTGGCTGTCTATTTCCAGTATTTTCCCAGCTTTATTTTCTTACTGATTTCTCTGCTCTACGGTGATGACTTCGATATATCTCTCAATCAAGTCCTTGTTCACCAGTGCGAAAGTAATGTCTCACAGAGTGTTCCACGCTCTCATAATAACTGTTAATGTTAAGGAGACCACAAATGTCTTCTAATAGTAGATGAACAACAAACTACAAACTATTTTAGGTTTACTGCCTTCCTTTTTTTTCCCCCCCTAAAGCACAAGCTAGGGGTAGCCAAATAACTCAGTGGATTAAAGAGCCTGTAAGCAGAGGTTCGATCCTGTGCCTGCAGTGCTGACCCCACCCCCAGGGAACACTGAGATAGCAACTGAGATTGGGCTAGTGGGGCACACCTGTAATCCCAGCTCTTGGAAGGCTCTAAGGAGATCACTATGAGTCTGATCTACTAGTGAGACCCTAAACATCCTGTAGTCCCTTCCCTACAAAATAAATAAATAAGCAAAAGCTAAGAGTAAATTGACATTTTTTTAACAATTCACCTTGTTCTATCTGTAACTAAAAAGGCCATGTATATGCAGAACAACAAAATATGAATATTTTATTTGAACAAAGTCTAAATAAAGGCTTTGATTTTGCATAACAGAGATGCATGAAGAGAGTACAACAGGACAAGTATTCTAAGCCCCTCTAGATGGTTGCTAACAGCTTTCATCAGTGTATTTCCGTCACTTTCTGCAACACTGAGACACCAGAGCCACTGCTCACAACCTAAATGAGGAGGGGTTTCTTTGGCGCACATTTCATCCATAGTTGGATGGCTCCAAGGCAGGACAGCTGGGCAGAGGGCACAGAGGGACGGACACAGGGACAGAAAGGCTGCTGAGCTTGTGGCATCCAGGGAACTGAGAGCATCAGGGAGGAGCTAGAGAAGGAGACACACACTTCCAGGTAGCATCTCCAACTACCTACTTCTTCCAAGCCAACCCAGCACCCAACAGTAACTTAGCTGAGTCAGCCCCTCCTTCAGCCACCTTCCCAAGCCCCAGTTCTGAGACCCCTGGGTTCTTTGGGGACATCTAGATGCAAATCAGAGTGCAGTGTTTTCTTTTTGGAACTGCTGAATGCAATTACATCATCATTTAGATATCGTTTGTAGCACTGTATAGCATTTGCATCTCTGGAGCCTAAATGATTATCAGTAAGTGCATCTATCTTGTGCTCCAACAGAGCACAATGTTTGCCACACGGAATCCCAAATGCAGCTAGTGAAAGAGAGCCATACTTTAAAATACACACCTGCATATTTTGTATACCTTCTTATCATCCAAATCCAACTTAAAATATTAAATTTATCCACAAACTGTTTATTGGCAGGTCTCTCACTATTTCTTTATAACTGACTCTTCATAATTATGTTGGTATATTTTTTAAAATATCAAGAGAAAATTTTTCTTCTCTTCCCAAAATGAAAATTAACGTAGAAGCCAAAAGAATGCAATTAAGTGAATTTCTCACAGTAAAGATGCCGTACAGATGACTTATAATGTATAAATTACTTAATGTTTTCTGATTGGAAATGGTTATCAATGTTTGTGCTCTGTGCTTTAATTAAAATAACAAATTTCAACAGATGGTCTCAAACTCAATTAGTATTTGAATAAGGTAAATAAAATATGCAATTTTTTCATATAAAATACCATGTAAGAATTGGCAATCTTAACTTTTAAACCATGTAAATATTATTTTAACATCATTAAATATATCTCAAAAACTTAGCCTTTTTTATGTACCTAAATGTTTTAAGGAGATAAGAAGCTATCAGAAAAATATCTATTTAGCATATACAGTCTTTCTCTCCTTCCTTCTTTCCTTCCTTCCTTCCTTCCTTCCTTCCTTCCTTCCTTCCTTCCTTCCTTCCTTCCTTCCTTCCTTTCTAGCTTTCTGTCGACCACTTTTAGGCCCCTACAGTTATTGTTAAACATAAATATTTCTATTGTTTTTAGATCACCTGAAAATGTCTCACAGCCATTATTTCTATTTTCGATGAAAAAGCAGCAAATCTGGTGATGATTCACAGCCCAGCTCCACATGCATCTCTAAATGTTATCACATTCAACAGCCATCCTTTCGTAAGAAGTGACTCTCCCAGGGTGAGTGATAAAAAGCAATACATCATTGATCTTTCCCCAACAACCAAACCTAGATCATTAATACTAACTCTCTTTTTAGTTTGTCATCTTTTGCTTCACTGCTGCAATTTCTTTCTTTTTTTTAAGGAATTTGATAGAGGGTCTCATTAGATAGCTCGGACTCATAATGATCCTCCTGTTTTCAGCCTCCCCAGAGCTGGGACTATAGGCGTAAACCACCGTTCTGGGTCTCAGTGGCCGGCTCAGTGCGCCCAGCGGTGGGGCCAGCGCAGCACATGGTGTTGGAGATTGTACCCCTATCCCTGTACTTGCCTAAGCAGGCACTTAGTCCACTGAGCTATCTCACTGGTCACAATAATGAACTTTAAAAATTTTTGTGAGTATAGTTGTTTTATAAACACCATTTGAAAATCTCCATAAAAATACCTTTTTAAAAAGAAGTCCTTGAGTAGCTTTTTGTTTACAGTTAAATGTTATTAGATAGACTAAAATTGATACTTAAAGTCATAGCCTAATATCTATCTTCTTAAAGTAAATCTATTATGGGGAGGGTACATTTCTACTAGTGGAAACATAACATGGACTTTTATTTTTAGGTTTTTCTTTTCTTTTTATGCAGCCCACATTCACAGTGATCCTCCTGCTTTCTGCCTCCCTAGTGCTGGGATTACAGACGCGCGCCACCACGCCCGGACTCCATCACCGGCTCAGTGCACCCGAAGGCGGGGCGGCGCAGCATGCGGAAGCAGGGATCGAAACCTGGCCACTGCACTTACCTTAGCAAGCGCTTAGTCCGCTGAGCTATACCGCCAACCCTAGCATGGACCTTTTTAAAAGGAATATTCTTCATAGTTTTATAGTGGTATGAAACTGAAATAAGATCATATAATATTAACAGACATTTAAAGAGCAAGCCTGGGGCCAGTAAAATAAGTACTTGCCTGGCAAGTGCAAGGGCCTGAGTTCAATCCCCAATTCCGTGAAAAAAAAATAAAGAGCAGATCTTTAAAAATTCCATCAGCAGAAACAACTACTATCTGGCCCAGAAAATCAGTCGTCTGAATCCCTGACAAGATCTTCAAACAACTTTCTATTCTATTAATGTAGAAGAATTTCTGATGATTAAGGGTGTACAGTGTATATAAATACTTTCCAAAAAGTCCCCAGATTGTCTGAACTTGCATGCAATAACTATGTATATCAGATGTGACTCAGAAATACAGTGTGTATATAAATGAGTAAATATTAGTAGGTTAAAAAAAAAAAAAAAAACATGTTGCCATTAATCCTTCTCAACTTCTTCCCTGGATTCAAGTACACTTTTCCCACTGTTGTTATCATTTTCTGAAAGACTTTTGAAAGTGGCATTTTGTAAGTGTCTTTAGTTGTGCTGTTCTGGTTGCTTCTCTGTCCTGAATCTATGCAGAACACTTTCCTGTCATGGTCATCTTGCCTGAGGATGAGTCTGGAGTCTCCTGACGCTAGGCCTCATGGACGAGGTGGATCAGGACATGCCATGAGGTTGTAATGAGCCTTCTGTTCAGCGGTATCAGGCAGCAGCATTCACTGCGCTGTTAGTCATACTTTGTAAGGAAACTGACAAAAGAACAGCCCCAAAACTGTTTCAGAAAGTGGTAGGAACAACAGGGTAAGTACGTTCAAAGTGAAGAGGAATCTTTTTAAGGGTGATTAGAGGCAATGTGTCTTTTACTGTAATAAAATTGTACTTATACATTCGTTATGTTTTCCAGTCACTTCTTGGTCATATATATATAAAATTTTTGACCATAAATTGTAATCCCAGATTTTTAAAAATTGCTGTTTAATGTCTGTTGCCAATTTACTATACAAGCTGACATGAACTTTTGAGTGGCCTAAGCACACTGACTTTTATTATTTTTTTCTTTTCTCTTTTGGTGGTACCAGGAATTGAACTCAGACCACTGTGCTTGCCAGGGAAGCCCTTATTCTACTCAGCCATCTAGCCGGCTCCTTTATTTGTTCCTTGTCATTAGGAAGTTACTGCTTCAGAAAGAAAGTGCATGCAGATAAACTGCCTCCAAGTACTTGTTTCCTACACAGTTTATCTAACATTTCTGTTTCAGTCCTCAGAGCTGTAGATTTCAATATTTGTCTGAATTTCTCAAGGAAATATCCAGAAACATAAAGCCAACAGTTCACACTTTCTGGCAGGAGGACTTTATGAAGAACCAACTCACACACACATTGCATAGCAAAGCTGGTCAAGACTCTTTAAAATAGTTCACTTAGCCTTGAATTTAACGTATGTACATGAATACATTGAAAACAAAGTCTAAAATGCAGTGAGAAACATACCATACTGAAATAAAGAGTCACAAAGGAAGTCTTCAAGCGATATCCTAACGTGCTCACCTCACGCTGCTGTACTGATCCATTCAGTTGATGCCCAAAGTTACAAGGAACTGTTCTGAGATTCTGAGAGCTCCCAATTTGGGCAATAACTAAAACCTCATTGGTTGGCTAACTAGCCTAAGAAAACTAACAGCATAAAACACAGGGCCAATTTTGAAAAACCAACTGGACTAGCTATTTTGACACAAAAAAAAAGGTGGGGAAGAGAAGTTAATCTTATTCACATATGCATAAACATAAAAAAGACCCATTTTTAATAGATTTTGGAATTTTCTCAATTTAGAGAATAGAAAGCATCTTTCACTATTGAAATTTAGGTTGCTTGTGCTGTTTCTGAAAGCAATCACTCCCCCATTTTGTTTCTTTTCATCAGCCTTTTATGTCAACGTCGTATTCAGCATTTAAAGGTAGGAGATGGTGGCTAGGGCTGTCTGTCTAGGGCCCTGGATTATGGTTTTCTTCTTGAACGTCTTCTCAAGGAATGTGATGTTCTATCTTGCGGATCCTTTTCACTTCCAGAAATGTCAGCTGGAATGAATTATTAGATTTAGATTTCCCAACCCTGATGTGATTTAGCACTCCCTCCTCAGTTTAATATTTATTGTGCTTAGTTATGCATAGCATAATAGTTTTCTTTCTTGGTTTTTGTTTGGTTCTCAGAAAGGGTCTCGCTATGCAGTTCAGGCTGGCCTGTGCTCACTTTTATTGCCTCAGACTGGCCTCAAACTCACAGAGATCTTCCTGTCTCCACCTCCCGATTGCTGGGATTACAGATCTACACCACCATGCCAGGTTCCAGTGCCACCAGGGGGTGCCTAGGGTTCTGGGGTGGACACAGCATGTGGAGCCAGGGATCAAACTTAGGTCCTTGTGCTTGGCAGGCAGGTGTTTATTCCTCTGAGCTATCTCCCCAGCCCCAGCACAACACTTTCACCTTAATCAGTTTGCTTATAACTATAACAGTGTTATTCATACCAGTGTGCAACCAATTTCCAAAACTCTTCATCTTTCCAAACTAAAATTCTATTAAACATCAGGTCCCCATTGCTGGTGCTCTGGATGCCCTGCAAATACAATAGATTTTAAGTAGATGGGAAAGTATGGACTCCCTAAGAAAATGAAGGTCTGAACATCTCTTTCATAATTATTTATCATATTCACTGCTGTCAAGTTTTTGCTCAAAATGTGCTTGTCATTGAAAGTATCTCTCCATCATTAGTACAGGAAACACTGCATCATCTTTGGCACACCAAGGCACCTGTGAACTAAGAGCCATTTGCAGTAATGAACATGATTTCATGCAACCTGACTATGTTTTGCAAGCCCCAGCCTTACTAATAGCATGAGATAATAGAGTGCCGGGCACATTTTGCCAATGTATTTGTTATTTTATTTTTGACAACAAATATATGGATAAGTACTAATGGCATCAACATTTCGCAGATGTGAAATTGAAGGAGGTTATTAGTCTATTTCTGAGAGGTTCACGGCATCCGCATAAACATTTAGAGTCATTTTGTGATGGGAAAATATCTACAAAGACAAAAGGTCATTGAGCATGTTGGTTTCAGTTGTGATATTCCCATGAAGAATTCTTCAGCAAGAGCCAACGTGATAACAGTTTTAACACATGTAAATTTGGTTTCCATAGTGCAGAATGAGGTGCATGGGTACAAAAGAGTCGGCTGGAGCCAAACATGGTTCCACTATTTCCTAGCTGTAAAGCTTTGGACACACACATTGATGCATCCTGTCAGGTAACTGGGGACAGCATGTGTCTCTTCATAGTGATACATGAGAGGCTGTGCAGGAGAAAGAGATACACAGGGAAAAATGAGAAACATATGCAGTCGAGTGCTTGGCCAACCACAAGAAAACTAAGAATTACAATTATCATAGTGATGATACCTAAGATTATATGAGGTGATTAGACCATGTAGTGGTAGAAGAATAGCACTACGGGGGCTGGGAGATGGCTCAGTGGAATAAGTGCTTCCCTGGCAAGTGCAAAGGTCTGAGTTTAATCCCCAGTTCTGTCAAAAAAAGAATAGCACTAGGGCCTGGGTTGGAGGGAACAGCAGCTGTGGGTCTGGGGAGTCCTTGGGTGTCTGTGTCTCATTTTCTGCATTTGTACAAAGTAAACAGAGCTGCCATGGCTTGTAGTGTGATGGTGAGTTTATACACATGGAGCATTTGGATCAATATCTGAGACATAGAAGGTTCTTGATAAATGTTTTCATTTTTTATTCAGTCTTTCCTATTAGAAACTAGGTTTTCTAATTTCTGCCAGAAACTTTTCTAAAATAACTTATGAAAAGCACTGGTCACAAAGGAAGCCCTCGAGGGAGAAATGTCAGCTCGACGCTACAGTTTTCAGGTTTTCGCCTAAGTTTTTGCACACAAATAGAGTTTGCCTCATGCTTCTGACAAAACTTTACCAATTACAGTGCCTTTAAAGGAGAAAATGGTTTTTATGTATTACAATGTAAAGTGGCAGCACAGAATATGTGCTACCCCACTTTATGCCTTTCTGTAACTTATCAAACTTCTTTCTCTCTAGTTTTTGTCATTTTCTTGGAATTGCAGTTATCACAGATGGCTCTAGAATGTTGACAGTTGTTTATTTAAAATTTTCCTAAGTTGATTCCTCAACAGTGATGCCAAAGTCTGAAGATATATACTCAAATTGAAAAGTTTAGTGAGCCAGCAACTCGGGTGTACTGTGAGCGCTGTGACAATGTTTCTCCACCGAAAGTGCACCAGGAAGGTGTGCAGAGGCAGGGATTTGTTTTAAGCAATGGGCTCCCGTAGCTATAGAGGCTGAGACCTCCCACAATCTATGGTTAGCAATCGGGGCACCTAGGCGAGCTGATGGTGGAGTTCAGGCTACAGAGGAAGACCTGAGAAGCAGGCCAGCCACTGCACATCCATCACGAGCTTATGTTTCGGTGGGTGTCTGAAGACCAGGAAAGTTCGGTCTCAGCTCAAGCAGCCGGACAAGGGATTCCTCTCTTCCTCTGGTCCTGTGGTAATACTCAAGTTTTTATTTGACTGCAGGAGGCCTGCCTGTGTTACAGAGGAAATCTGCCAGCTCCAGTGCTAACCCATCAGAAGCACCTGCACAGCTAGAATGTCTAGCTGTCTAGAATGATGTCTAGAATGTCTAGAATGATGGCTCAGCAAATGTCTGGACACTGAAGAGCCATTGCAGTTGACACATAACATTAGCCATCACTAGGAACCACGCAATTATCACACAGATCAGGGCACAAGAAAGAGAGAGAGCTAACCTGGCTACATGCCAGGACAGCTAGTAAAATCGCAGCTTATGTCTGGTAAGCTGCAAGTTCCTAGTTACTTCGATTAGCAATAGGGACAGTAAGAAGCAATTTAGCCAGGACAAGAAACTCTATGCCTTCTAATTTTACAAAGCCCAAATAGCTCCTTATGAGGCTTGGAACCAGAGAGCAAATATTTGATGAACTAATGAGGAAATTAATATATGAGCTACATACAGATATTTTCACACTGAATGGCTGGAACATTAGGACGTGACTATATGATACTGGAGCACGAATATTCTTGGGAGTCAAAATGAGTTTTGAAGGTGGGTTAGAACACAATACAAACATTTTGTAAAATTTTACTAATGTCTGTTTTTCACTTACGTCTAACACACACCTTTGGTCAGAGCCTTGATAATGTGTGGAAGCAGAGTTCAGGCTTCCCTGCGGCAAGGCGCACCTCAGGAATATCTAAATCCCTCTAATTGGAAACATGGGTTGGATAAACATTACAATGATTGTTTTGTTTTGTTGTTTTTGAGACAGGGTCTCACTAACTAGTTCAAGCTGGCCTTGAACTTACTTGGTAATGCAGGCTGAGCTCAAACTCACAGCAATCCTCCTGCCTCAGCCTCCTGAATGCTGGGAATACGGGAGTGTGCCATCATGCCTAGCCTGCAGGAAGTTTTTTAAACTTCTGTAGTTACTCCTGGAATCTTGTGTGTTACAAGGGACTGAGGCCTGCAGTTGTAAGGTTATATTTTATTTATTTTTTTGTTTTTGTTTTTGTTTTTTTTTTTGAGACAGGGTCTCACTATGCAGTTCAGTCTGGCCTTAAGCTCACTTTGTAGCTCAGGCTGGTCTCGAACTCACAACAATCCTCCTGCCTCAGCCTCCCGAGTGCTGGGATTACAGGCATGCGCCACCATGCCCGGCTTGTAAGGTTATATTTTAAACCTTAGCTGTTCCATTCATAGCTTTGGACCAGGACAGTACAAAGGGTCCCATCCTATATTTCTAGGTGGAAATATTATTTTGTCATTTCCTCCCATCCCGCTTACCATCAATCTTTTTTAAAGAGTTATTTTTATTTTACTGTCCTTTGAAAATTCTCTCACTTCATTTTATTTCCTATTCTAAAAATTAGTAATAACAGGAAATACTCCTCATTAACCTTTCCTTTTTATTGTCTTCCCCAAAATATAATCCATTCTTTGCCTTCTTCTAAAACTGATCGTTAAATTCTCTCCATTCTTTAAAATAATGAGGCTGCATTCTGCCTTTCTCCTGCTGTTCTTGCGCACCTTCACCTCCAGTTTAGCTTCCCCAGGACCCACTGCGTCTGTATGCAGCGCAGTCTCTTCCTTGGAGCTATTTCAAGCATGTCGAGACTTGGCTTCTCTGTGAAATTAAGATGTGGACGGAGCCCATTTTTTTTCTAAACGATGCCTCATACATTCCTGGAAATGATGCTGCATTCAATAAATATTTGCTGACAACTGTTTTATAAAATGAGGACACTTTTCTTTCCAGGTTTCTTCGTTGGTGGACTGAAAATGTGGAGTGGGACAGATATCCGAATTAACACATTGAGGTTTTTAAAATATCCATGTTACACATAAAAATCACTAAACTTGCTACACTTCCAAATTCAGAATTTCAAAATTACTTATGAGACATCAAGGAAGGCCATCTACACATCTATATGCCGACGAAAATTATGAAACATACACCTATTCACAGGTCGCAAGAACTTGTATATATGGAAATACTGAAAAGCCAATGAGCAATTAAATGAATTCAAGAAAATACATTTATAAAGTTGCTTATATTTTCTCTACACTAGCAATGAATAACTTCAAAATGAAATTAAGGAAACAACTCCATTTATAATAACATCAATGAGAACAAAAATACAAAAAAGAAGTCTAACAGAATATGTGTATTCTAAAAATTAAACATTGTTGGAAAGAGTTAAAACTCTAATAATGTGCTCTGTGTTCTAGCTAGTGTAAGCCAATGCTTACATATTGAATATTTAATGTTGTTAAAATAGCAATATTTTCTCAATTCGATGTACAGGTTCAATGTTATCACTATCAAAATTTTAGCTGCCTTTTTTGAAGAAATTGATCCCAAATTAATGTCAAAATTTATACGGAAATAAAAAACATGCAGACAAAGCAGTCCTTAAAAAAGAAATAAGAAAGTGGAAACCATAATTTTCAATTTTGAAACTTAATAAAAAACTATAGTAATTAGGACCCTAAGATGCTATCATAGGACTAAACATATAGGTCAACATAGTAGAATTAAGACTCAGAAATACACTGATTTTTCTACAAGTTACCAAAACAAAATAAATGGGCACAGAGATCATCAAAGAATAGTCTTTTCAGCAAATGTTGCTGGCAAAATCTGATATCCATATGGAAAGCAAGAAGTTGGAACTGAATAGCATATTGCATATCAGTTTTCATTCACAATAGCTAATATTGAATTTTTAGAGAAAAATAGGACCAATTTTCATGACTAATGCAATGGTGTTTTTAACATGACACCAATAAGACAATTAGTAAAAGAAATAGATACATAAATAATGATGTGGGGGAGATAGCGCAAAGGAATAAATGCTTACGTGGCAAGCACAAGGTCCTGAGTTCAATCCCTGGTACCGCCAAAAAAATGAAAGTATAGTTTCAGATTAAAAGTTTAAGGCTCGCCAGATAGCTCAGCAGACGGGAGTGCCTGCTTAGGTAGAGCGCAGTGGCTGGGGTTCAATCCCCAGCATGATGTGCCCGCCCCGCCCCAGGGGCGCACTGAGCCTGGGCATGGTGGCATGTGCAAGTAATCCCAGTGCTTGAGAGGCTGAAAACAGGAGGATCACTACAAGTCTGATCTACAAGATGAGACCCTGTACACCCTGCACTAAATATATTTTTAAAAATAAATAAATAAATATGAATGAAATATTTTTCAGAAAAATTAAAAAGGCTTATGGTTCAAAGAAATGTCTGTCTACATACCTCCATGAAATGAAAATGATCTATATAAACACAAAAAATATTTGCAAAACATATATGATAAGAGAATATACCAATAAGATATCTCAATAAAAACTGAGTGAAGGAAATGCACAGATGGCTAATAATAACTTAGAGATGCTCAATACCGTTAGCAAATTATTGGTCAAGAAATACGAGCATTTCTCTTAGATATATTTTCAAATAGTATGAGGAAAGTGATTATGTAAAATGTATCAAACTCCCATCCACCAATTGGTTTCACTAAAACAAATCTCCTAAAGAACAAGTTTGTCAACTGTTTACCAATTCAACATGTATTTCTCAAAAGTTTCATGATAAATCACTTCTTTATTAAATTTAATTTTCTTTGATGTCTCTTATGTCTAGACTACTTCCATAGGAAAAACAATGTAAGCTGGTTTCCATTACTAGCAAGTTGTAAATTCATTTATGTTTATTGGTTCTTTTGTCAAAACAAATAAAATAACAGGCATTCTGTGAAAAAGTCCCAGAATGGACACTGAAATGTCACTGTGCTAATTAAAACAACAAATATGCTACTCTAGTCCACTGGCTTCTTGGACCACTTGGAGACTGATTAGAGAACTGCATCACTTCATTGTTTCTGAAGGTTTGCTCTAATCCCAAGTTGGAAGACCCACAGTAAGAGGAGGTCATGTAGGAGGAGCCTAAGGAGACGGATCACTTCACATTTAGCACTCAGGGCGGCCTTGGGTCCTCTAGCTGGGAGGCACCCTAACTGGCCATTCAGTGCACTGACAGGATTGCACAATGCCACTTACCCAGCACCAAATCCAGCTGACAACAGCCTCTGCACAGTAGTAGGGAAGACAGCATAACTGAATGAAAGCTCCCTAACCCAGAACCCTTGATGTGCGACACTGTACCCTAACTAACTTTCAGACCCCCGATTCCTGATCTGAGCTGACACAGGAACAACAGCCCTTCCACAGCCTGTGCAGTGCTGAGACTGCGCAAGAAACACACTGCCTTCAATTACATTGCTCTATCCACTGAAGAGGATAGCGCATTCCCTGCATGCAAAGTACTTTCAATATTGCAATCTATCAAATACTATACTTAGTATGGCTTTGAAGGTCACTGTTTTCAAAAATGTTTAAAGCTTGTTTTTCATTTTTTGGAACTCTCTTCTTAGTCTTCATTAGAAGTCTGCGTACGCTGGAGTTTCACTGTCACCACATGAAGCTCTGAGGAGTGCTTGGGGCATTAATTGACTCATCAGGAGCTCTCTTCAATCTGGAGGCTCTGCATCTGGACTTGGGCCAACTGTCCCATTATAACACATGGATTTTGCCCTCCTCTGGATCAAACAGATCATCTTGAACAGCAGACACCTCCTCAGACACCAGCAGAACTGGAGCCTGAAAGACGGAGATTATTTCTATTTCCACAGCCAAGGTTAAAAGGAAGTTCCACTCTATGTGATTCACCCAGATAGGTATATTAAATCACAGTGCTCAATAAAAATAGACCACATTAAATTCTGCTGAAGAACATGCTCAAGGCAGGAATGACCCCCATTCACATTGTGTGTGATGGCTTCGGACTATAAATTCCAAAGAGCAGGAATAAGACTTCATAGTTTTCTTCATATAATACCAGGCAGTGTGACACATTCGATATATTCAAGTAGTATTCAGGGTGATTGCTATTAATGAGTTCAAAAGAATTGGAGAAGGAACAGTTTCAGGACGTATGCCAAAATACCTCAATTTTCTCCTCTCTCCTATGACTTCTATTCCTCTTTAGCAACTTCTTTTACATATGTTCACTTCCTGTCACTGTAAAAAAAAAAATTTCTGTCTCCACCCTGTCCCTTTTCATTCCCAGGTGGCCTTCTTCACAGAGCAGTGCACACAGAACATCCGAATGTTCTCACCCCACACACACTCTTGAATCAGCACTTTGCACTCACCACTCCTCTGTGTCCTGGCTCTTAAATCTAAGGATCACCATTAACCCCTTCTCTCCTTAATCCCAGTCAGCCCTTAACCTCTGTTACTCTTTTCTCCTTTCACAACTGGTGCCTGAGCATTGCACTCTCTACTCCTTTTTCTTTATCCTCTAAGAAGATCCCCTCTTTCAGGAGGTCCTGTGATGCTTGACAGTGAAGTTCCTTCCGGGGATTTGGAAAATCTGTAAAGAAGGGCCTTGAGCACCATTTCCAAGTGTTCTGTTGTGACAGCAGGAGCAAAAGACACACAGCTCAAAATGCTTAGGAGAGCGGTGGGATGCTACCGACCCAGGAAAATGCTCTTGTGTAACTGGAGGGGAAGATGGGGTCCATCTGCCTCACAGCAAGCTCTGCAAACTGGCCATGAAAACAATAAAGAAGACAATTTTTCAAAACCACACTGAGTATGCAAAAGTGTATTCCTGCCAGCACCTACAGCACAGACACTGAAGTTTTAAAGAAGGCAGATATTTGTAAGCACTGCACAAAGTTTGGGCATAAGAATTATTCCTGAAAATGTGATTCTAATATTTTGTAACAACTAATTTTTGAAAAACAATATTGCAAGACACATCTGCCTTGGTAGATATCAATGTTCAAAGAAGCTGATCTTAAATTAAATATGAATAATATATAAAAGCACACTTGTGTGGATGCATGTGCAGTTCCTGCCCTACCATGCTCTGGTCCTCTAAGAAAAGCCACCAAGGAAAGGACCACCCAAGAACAGCTACACAATTAAGACAACAGCTACTGGTCACAGAAATGTAGAAATGCTCTCCCAGAATCTGAAATCATTCCTGGAAATCTCTCCCTCTCATCTCACAGCTGTGATATAAATGCCAGGAATAAATCATTTCTTAACCAAGAATTTCAATGCTTATTATGAATCCCTGAATGATTTTTTTCATTTTAACGTGGCTCAAATTCAATGTTTTCTATGAATCTTCTCCCTTTAATCTTAAATGAGCTTTTGTAGCACTTTAAAAACACAACTAGGGCACCAGATGTTCTAATAACCAAGTTTGCCTTAACTAGCTCATGGCTTCTTATTAAACGACCTTGCTCCATTCTTCCTTTGGAATCAAGTTCTACCTGAGTCAAGGAGTGATTCCCCTTGAAACATTATGTATGAGTAAGCTGTCTATGAAAAGTTGAGAAGGAACCAATAAAATGTAAGAGAAACTTGCACTTAGTTGCAGGGTATGTGTTAAGTTTTTCTCCATTTGAAGAAGTCAAAACTGGGATTATCGTCAATGAATATCCTTTATGTAAGAGACTCTTTGTAAAAGTCTAGTAGGCATGGTCCAAGAAAGGCTTTCATTTACAGGAAAAGTCTGACAAATATATACATTTGTGTAAAGATTTCAGCTAAAATACAATAGTGAAAGAAGATTCACACCTGTTTTTGTAATCACTTTAGATGTTATTTACTATCAAATATGCTCCCAATGTCGGTAGAAGCAAGGATTTCTACTCTAGCTGTACCATATGAGCTTTTATTATTGAATTAGCTTCTCTTCCTTAATATTCCAACAAACTGTTTAAAAAATGACTGCTTTAGACAAATCTGAATCACCTGTCATCCTGATCTTTTCATGTCTCTGAAAATATGTTCAAACTTTGATGTTCACACTCCTTCATGAGTCACCACTCCCAGGCTGCTCACAGTCTACCTGCTGTGTCCACTCCTTGCATTTTCCTGTCTAGAAGGAACAGAACGTGTGACTGCTAAGAATAAGATTAAGATTTCCCGATCTCTAGGAGTATTGTTTTCATTTTCACTGGCTTTTGTCTCCCACATGACACTCATGTTGGTTAAACACCACATATTATTACAACTTCTTGGCTGTATCGTCTGTGAATACATACTCTTCACTTAAGTCTAGTATTGGCTTTGCATGTTATGATAGTACAGAATGAATATGTGCATTGAAAGATGACTTATTTCATGTAAATGTGCACTATTTTTACCATTTAATTTCTTAAAAGTAATTGCAAACATCCAGCTATCAAGCATTAAGTAATTAGATGAGCACATATAATAACTCTCAATAGTAACAGAAAGAATAATTAGCACCCATTTTTACTAGAGAAAAAGAAGGAATATCATGAAAATTTAATTAAATTCTTTGAAATCTATCTCTAACTTTAAGATAGGATTCATGTTAAAAAGGATTTCTTTGTAATATATACTTTTAAAGTAATTAATCCTTGAAGTATGATGGTCTGAAATCAAATTTTATATATTTTGCCTCTTTCTTCCATATAAAATGTTTGCACTATGTGGTACTTTAGGTAATGCCCCAAAAGCTATCTCCTAAATTTCTAAGCTCAACTAACTGTGACCTTATTAGAGATACAACTGATGGAAAATTTCAGATGAGAATTGGCCAGAATTTAGGCTGAGCTCTGAATTTAACAGCCTGTCTTCTTATTAGACCAAAAACAAAACAAAACAGATGAAAAGCAAGAAAGATCTGAGATACAAAACAGCCCAGAAGGATAGCTACGTGCCATGGGAGCGAATACTGACAGTGAGAACACAAGAGCAGGATGAGAATCATGAACAGAGTAGGCTTTACTCTCAGAGCTTTGGAGGAAAAATCATTCTGCCAAGCATTAATTTCAGATCTGGCCTACAGAACTATGAAAGATCAAATTGATGCTGTTCTCAGCCACCAAATTTATGGCACCTGTAAGGCTCACCCTTACACTGACTCATAAGTATAAAAACAGTTCTCCTTACATTTTTCCTCTGCTAAAAATACTTTAGACTTCTAAAAAGACGTCCTGGACTAGTACAGCAAACATTATTAAGTGTCCTGCTCATGCAATAGAATAGGGGGGCATCTAGAACATAACAAGAAAATGAGTAAGCGTGGAAGAGAACCTGCCCTAGTAATTTCTGTAAGTAAGCATTATAGGGCAGTGATGACTGTCTTCTAGAGTTAGACTGACGATTTCTATTCTTGGCTCTATTCTCATGTGAATGAGTGCTCTAGCTCTGTGTCACAGTGCCTGCCTCTTCCAAAGAACAAAAGAAACCAGCGCATTCACACTTGTGAAAAAAAAAAAGAATCATTAGTGTTAAAAAGCCCGATTTACTAGCATATATTAAAGAAATATTCAATTAATGTTAACCTTTATTGATTAGACTTAAATTTCATGACAGATTACCTAAAAAACAATCCTTAATTATTCATTGATTCTAATGGAAGTCTCTGGGATGCTGATTTGGTCAACTTTCTCCAAGGACAGCCTTGCTTGAAAAGTGATAGCGTGTGAGATATTATTAAGAACATCTCCTGATAAGGAGTTCGCTGTCCTGTCTGATGGTTAAGTAAAGTCACTATTCCTTTCACCAGTAGTGGCAGTAAGAGGTTTTCTGGACCCAGCTATGCTGAACCATGCCCAACAGTCTCCCAGGGCACCCCCTCCTGTGGCGCATGATCATGTCTTGTATTCTCAGTGACCCCACATTAATGCGGTACCAGAAAAATGCCAATTTCCATCCAGCTTAACCAATATTGAGTGGCACTTCAACAAAGTCCTTTTTAATTAATACTCAACATGTGCCCTGTATTTTGGAGGCTATACCAGAACACTGCACCATTCATTTCCTGATAAAATCCTAATCCTACACAAGAGGTGTTCATTGGCTTTTACAAATGAGGAGAGCGAAGCTCAGAGACCTCATGAACTGTCTAATCACTGGCTTGTGGAAGACTAATGCGCACTGCTTTTCTTTTTAAGATTTTTTAATACAAGAATCAAATATCTATGTGTGTGTGTGTGTGTGTACAGAATAAACATAGCAGCATAACACAACACCCTTCATTTCACTGTGATAGCCACTTTGATGATTTAATTTCAAATTTTCAAGACTCTCCTTTTGAGCACAAAGGTGTTAGTGTTTTGTTTTGTTTTGTTTTGTTTTGTTTTGTTTTGTTTTGTTTTGTTTTGTTTTAGAACCAGGAATAGAACTCAGGGTCTTGAACTTGCCAGGCAAGTGCTTATTCTACTGAGCCATCTCCCCAGCCTTGGTCTTAGTTTTTGAGTAATATATCATTAAACATCTATACCATGTTTTAAAACAAAAAGAGGCAAAGAAGTATGCAGAAAAAAATATTCTTCAATAGGAATCTTCTGTCCAGACCATTCTGTCTCTATAACTATAAACAATGTCCTAGATGATACTTAAATGATTATAAGTGGGTCACCAAAACCTAAGTGACTAATCATGATATAAATAATAAGACTCTGAACTTTCAAAAGTAAAACCCATCTGGACAAATAGCTCAGTGGATTAAAGCACCTGCAAGCAGGCACAGGGCCAGGGATTCAAGACCCAGGCCTGCCACACTGGTCCCACTCCCAGGGCTGAGATAGACTGGGTGTGGTGTCACATGCCTGTAATCCCAGCTCTTGAAAGGCTGTAAAGAGGTGGATTATTATGAGTCTGATCTAGTCATGAGACCCTGAACACCCTGTAGACCCTTCCCTAAAATATAAAAAAAAAGTAAAACCCAAGTCTATGCTAAACCTAAAGATGATACTTTCTTTAAGTCAAATATCTGCTTTTAAGTTGTTATTAGGAGTAAGATGCTCATACGAATACACTGATATCATAGAATAAAAAGCCTTTAAATAAGAAAAATAGTGTACCTATTTCTCTCCTATTTAAAAAATTGAGCAATTTTTATTAAATAAGCTAAACATTCCCAGGAGTCAATCACTATTTTTAGGGATTCTTTTTCGCTAGTGCTCATTTATGAACAGCATAATATGCAACTGGAAAGCCGGTGAGGAAAGAAAATAAATTAAGCTATAAATATAAGCATAATTTCTAGGAAAAAAATTGGCAGGACTTAAAGATTCAGAACACAAAGGGGACAGATAGCCAAAAAGACAGAAAATGGAAAGTCATTTTTAAAAAGCCAGTACATTTTTAACAACTGTTCTGAAACCAATCTGGCATAAGTACTGGACAGGTGGAATGGTGGTAATTATAAACATATTTTCACCTTACTTTTCTATAGCTACTAAAACGACCACTTAAATTTTGAAAGCCTTTTCTCAGAAGCAATATAGAAGATTTCATAAAAGGTTTGTTACATATTTTCCTGAAAGAATGATTATTGAACACATTAAAATGTCCCTTAAAGTACAGGTATGCTTAGGGCTATAGTTGGTCATTAAATGAATTAGCATAACTGATGAGGGGGATCTTGGTGAGAAAAACGCTGGTGGGACTATAGCTCAGTGGACTAAAGTGCCTGCTAAGTCAAGCACAGGGGCTGTCGCTCGAACCCTGGCACCACTTGCTGTGCCAACCCCACTCCCAGGGTGGGCTGAGCCAGCCACAGAGTCCAGACATGGTGGCACACACCTGTGATCCCAGCACTGGGGAGGCTGAAAGCAGGAGGTCAGAGGTACAAGTCAGAAGTGCATAGTGAGATCTTGCAACAACCAAATACATTAAAAAAAAGATAGGAAGGAAGGAGGGAGGGGGGAGGGAGAGAGGGAAGGAAGGACAGAGGGAAGGAAGGGAGGGAGAGAGAGAGCAAGAAAGAAAGAGAGAGAGAGAGAGAAGCTGACTGGGGCATTAAGTCCCTTGTCACTGATGTATCAGGGACCCTGGCAAGATTTGAAGCTAAAGAAGATGGCATCTTTGTACAAGATCCCGCTCTTTAGGCTGAATATTTTAAAAAGGTTTGCAGAAGAATAAAATTGAATAAATTAATGTCTCCTTCCAGGATACAGAGGATAATAAAGGAGATTAATATAGCAGGAAGAATTTTGGAAATGCTAGCTTTAAATATGGAAATGAGACTCTGAAATATGCTGAGCTTCCATGTTCAGGCCACTTTTCGGCTCCTAATCAGCCCAAGGGTTGTGCGGGGGTGGGGGGTGGGGTGGAGCACTTCTCAGCCACAGGCAGTAGATTTTCCTGTTCCTTACTTTCAAGTTCAGGGTACTTACACAGAGTTCTCATTTGCAAACAAGGTAAGTGCATGTGTTCTAGTTACTTTAAGGATAAATTTATGGCTGGATGCTGGAGATGCCCAGAAATTCCAAGGTGGTCAGAGAATAAGTCTGTACATTCTGGAGTAATAGTGGGATCATACCACGTTGATCCACATTGCTGCTGGGACCAAAATTCTCCAAAGCCCACTTTGCGAACCAAAATCTGTTCATCAGACCCTAGATTAGAAGCTCTGCTGGGACTGCCCCTGGCTGGATGCCCAGTCATCCACCATGGCTGCCAGAGTGGATCCCACGGTACCTGCTCCTTTCTAATCCACTGACCTAAGTGCATCTGACTGACAGAGCCTGTTATGCCCGTGTCCTAAACGGAAAGAGGCTGAGGATGCCGGCTTTTAATCTGGGGACATACTGCAAGGGAGAATTTCCTCAGAATGTGTGACAGGCATCAAAGATGCTGGGAGGCAGACTCGAACACACCGACGGGGTCCGAGAGGTGAGAACATTACCACCGGTGCCCGCAGAGTGTCTGCACACCATGCTGGAGAAACAGCCTCTGCCACCAGCCTGAAGTCCATGATCTGGGACTGACAGCCTCGCGTCAAGCCTCCTGCCACCTGCTAGTCCTGCGTGGGGCTCCAGGACACAAAGCTTTGGGAGCCTGAAGGTGTCTGGTTCTGGTTTTCTCTCAGCATTGAACTCTTCACTCAAATGTAGCCACAGCTGCCTCTTGCTTCGCTCTCAGCCTTTAGCAGCTCCTTCCTCTGGAAGGTTTTCTAGACTCTGCCACCCAGAGACGCCCTCCACCCCCACCCCAGCCACACTCCTCCTCTTCCTGTTTGCTTCGTATTTGTTTATTTTCAGCCTAACTTGACAAAATGTAGCTCCTTGAGGCTGCACAACGTCATAGGTCCAGCTGGATGCTGCACCTTCAGCACCTAGAACAGTGTCTGGCATGCAGCAGCCTTTCCAGAATGTGCTGCTCAATGAGTGAATCCTGATTTGCCTTAATGGGCCCTTGTCTGAAACTAGAGACCGAAGCAGAGAAACTCAGTGATTTGTGTGTGGTTGCCAAAAAGTAAGGGCTCAAGGTGCAAGTCTTTGATGTTCAATCAAGCAAGTGCCAGGACCATGGAAGAACTTTTAGCTGTGTCTTCTTAAAGTTTAAATTTATTCAAAAAAACATGTATTAATGGGATACCATTTCATGTGGTAATGCAAAGATCTGTGACATCACGCTTGGAGATGAAATGTAGCTACCTCTCGAATCATTTCCTTTTTGTAATCTTAAAGAATCAGCACATGCTTGCAGTACATGATGATTATAGTAATCCTGGAATTAGTGCTTGAACAAAATGCATCTTAATTTTTTTAGGGTTGATAAAATCTTCCAAAATCCTGCCTTCTAGCATTTACATGTGCAATTCATCATCTGCTATAGCACCCTACTGAGTAACTACCCCCATGACACCAGGCTGATGTAACTTAGTTCCCATCCACCAACCTTTCCCAGCTCATGACCCCTCTGTTCCTTGTCCAGTCCACTGTACTCCAGACCCTTTTGAGATCAACTTTCTAAGTTCCACTCAGAGCAAGCCAAGGCACAGTCTTTCTGATGCTGGTTATTTGATTTGACATAATGATCCCAGTTCCACCCATGTAATCACAAAGGACAAGACCCCAATCTTTCTATGGCTGTGTAGCCTTCTTCAGTTGCTGGACATGGTGTCCTTTTCATTTCTTAGCTACTGCAATGAACATGTGAATGCAGACGTCTCTTGAGCAGCCTGGCTTCATTTCCTGGAGATACGGACACAGTCGGGTCTTGCTGGATCATATGGTAGTTTCATTTTTGACTCTAGGAGGAAACTTCTTGTGATGTTCCATAGGGCCGTGCTGACTTCCAATCCCACCAAAGCATGCAGAGTCCTCGCTGGCCTTTGTTATCATCTGTCTTTCCACAGTGGCAGTTCTTCCCAGGGTGGAGCGATAGCTCCTTGTGTTTCTGGTTCTCACGCACCTGGTGTTGTGCATCTTCTCACATTCCTTTGGGCTGGCTCCATGTCACCTTTGGGAAACATCTGCTTACATCTACTGCCTATTTTTAAATTGGACTATCTGAGGTTTTGCTGTTGGGTTTTTGAAATTCTTCACTCGTGCTTCATACTGACCCCCCTAGCAGACGAAAGAGACGAACAGTTTGCAAGTGTTTTTCCCAGTTTTGTGGGCTGTCCCTAAGGATTGTTGCCCTCACTGCACCAAAGCTTGTCAGTGTCATGGAATCCCAGTTTACTGTTTTTGCATTCGTTTTCATGCTTTGGGGTCAGCTGCTTCTTTAAAAACATGGAGGACGGGGCAGCTGAGCTCTGCAAAAGGGACACTGACTAGAAAAACATTTAAGAAGCAATCTATGATTACACATTTCTCAGTCTAAACCGGTGCCTCCAAGTCTCATGTAGGCCTCAACAGCTTTTCAAAGAATTAAGTGTTGCCACACATATAGAAGCTTCGCGCAGCATGCACAGACAATGCTTCATGGCTGGAGGCTACACAGATTTTTAATTTATGAGTAATGACATTCACACTTCAATTCACATTCTTCTAACAATAAAAGGGATACATATTCTTCCCATACCTAAGCCAGAGTCTTTCTGTAACAAGTGTCTAATTTCACCCAACTAAAATTTACAAGAAATTTGTAGCATGAGAGACACACATCACACAAAGGCTGAAGCCTCTACATTTCTTCTTAGGGACTCATGCAAGTGCACTGCGCCACTCACACACTGTCTTGCTCTTGTAAAATAAGGTTAGAATAAGCTGCTACTCTTACTTCTCTCACTTCAAGTCACTTACATAAATGCTATGCAAATTTGTTTGTTTGTTTTTTTGGTGGTACCAAGGATCAAACTCAGGACCTGGGCTTGCCAGGCAAGCACTTATTCCACTGAGCTATCTCCCCAGGCCCAACCCAAAGTATCAAAAACACAGAAACCACTGAAAATAACTTCTGCCTTCAAGCTAACTACATTCTCACGGAGGAAACACGCAAAAAGAAAATTGGCAACACTGTGACATTTTTGAGGCAAATGGTGCTCAATCTACACTGCCCATAACTGCAAAAGAACTTTTTAGAAGAACTGATTCTGAGCAGAAGCGGAGCTAAGGGATGAGGAGAAGGTAACCAAAACTAGAAACCAGATGTGCCCAGAGGTGCTCGGCAGCCAGTAGCGTCAGCAGAAATCCAAGGGAGAAGGTAATCACTGCGAAACCACAAGGTTAAGAGAAATGGGAGGAGGGGGCTGTGCCTAACCTTATCCAGCAGTCCTAATAGCACAAGTGATTAATTGCCCATAATTACTGTGATTTCTCCCCCAAAAGACGAACTTTCCCTACTTAGTGTGCATTGCCTTTCTAGTCTGAAGCTAACCTTCAGTTTGAGGTCAGAAATTATTATACATATAATTTATGTATATATATATTCATCAAAGAGCTTTTGCAAGTTCTTCATTGAGATGCCTTTTATATTAGCAACCTTGCTTAAAGGAATTGCAGTGCTTTCCTCTGCTCATGATGCTTTCCAGTGACCTTGTTCTGGCAATTTTCTCTAATTTCTCCAAGCTGCATTTTTCATTTTCTCCTATCAAGTGGCAGTACTTTCTGTATTACTTGTATTATAGCTCTTAGCAAATTGCCTTTTAATAAGTTTCTTTCTTGCTAGGCTAAGCTTCTAGAGCAAAAGTTTTTGATCTTTGTGTCCTAAACATGATTTTTTTTTTTTTTTTTTTCTGCAACAAACATTTTGAAATTTTAGAACAGCTTTAGAATTACAGAAGCAGCAAAGGCAGTACAGGTTGCTCCCTGGGGAATTGTTTTTAAAATTCAGATTCTGATACAGTAGGGCACCCTCATGCCAGGAGGGAAATTCACAGTACTCTGGATTTTGAGGAAGCTTCCACCAGACACAGTCACTGCTTGGTCAGATGCAAGAGTTGTCAGGTACATTTAAACAGCCAGCCACAAGTGGGAATCACCACGATAGGCTTCCTTGGTTGGCTTTTTATTTTTAATTTTCTTTTAAAATTAGTACATGTTTGTGGCACGCAATGAGTACACTCACCATTGGGAATTAATACTAACACTGGGTCCTCTTCACGTATCCTTGCCTCACTTCCACTATTGGTCCCTACCCCTAGATCCCCTCCCCATGTACACCAAGTCCACCTCTATTTTTAGCTCCCAAAGCCTTCCCTCCTCTCCCAGGGATTCTGATCTAATGTATCTGTCATAGACCCAGAAGTCTATATTTCACAAAGGTTTTTCAAGTGATACCAAAATGTAGCTGGAGCTACTTGTCCTAGGATTACAGGCACCCACATCTGAGCGGGTTCCCATGCCTCCTTCTGTGGAACAGAAGTCTCTCATGTCGCTCGGGCTAATGGAACACTGAAAGCAAGCACTACATACTGCAGTGATTCCTCTCAACACGTTGAAAGTGTTCATTAAACGTTAATTTTCAGTCAGTCTTACAAGCCAAAAAGATAAGTCAATCCACATTTCCTTTCAATAAACTTCCAAGTGCGTCCTTCCCAAACTGTCCTCCTGGGTTAGTAGCGCTCTGATCCCAGCTGTCAAAAGAATATTTCTCCAAAGGGCAAGGAGTTTACTGGGAGGGTGGGGTTGGTATAGAAATTCCCGTCTTCAGGGGATGAGGTCTAAGCATCTTTTGATGAATTCGGCAGCCCCTGCAGCTGAGCTGGAGTACAGTGAGTCCCCGCCTACAAGGGACAGAAACAGCTTTGTATGGGAACTCTGCAAAGGGTGGCTGCTTGGGTCTGAGCTGCTTAGTGCAGAACAATGAGTGGTCACATCTGAGCTGCAGCTGGTCTCGAGGACAGGTCTTGAGAGTCATCTGGTTTCCAACTGCGCTTCACCAGCTTGGGAGCAAAGCTCCCAGCAGACTCAAACAGCAGCTGCATTATGGAGTAAGATGGCTAATAGCATTAGCCACTGTTACAATGCGCTGCATAAAAAGGTTTCTTCTAACACACAGCCCCGCTCCTACCCTAAGGAATACAAAAGTACCTCTACTTTAAACAGAGATAGGCAGTTAAAGAATCTCATCTCTTCTTTCTTAAGCTGAAGGGAGTACGTTCTCGGGGTGGTTGCAGAAAATAGAATTTATAGGTTAAAAGTTGTCCTATGTAATTACTACGTCCTTTAACTTAGAAAAGGACAAATAGAATCAACCCTGGTTTGACCTGAAGCAATTAACACCTTCACTTCTTTCTTCAAAATATTGTCACCTGGTGGAACAGCTGGAAAACTATTGCTGACCTCTTCATAATCTCTGCCTCCGTAATTTTTAATATCAAAATAATGTTCAACCTGACCTCCTGTCTCCAGGCATCCTCTCCAGTCTTCTCCCACAAGGTCACCACAGCGTGAAGCTGTCCTTACAGCTTGCCTGGATTCCCAAATTCAAATTTAAACCACCTTATATAATTTTATGTGACTATAACACTCTAAAAGAGAAATCATACAAACTATTTTATAGTGTAACCGTCCTTTCCAAAATATTCTCCAGTGATCTATCAAAATGATTTACATTTATACTTACATTAAATGTTAAATATATAAATTTCTAGATGCCATCTCTGAATCTTTAGACAGGGCATCCTGGGATACTCGGTTAACCCTCTTTGTGACTCTGTGTCTCAACAAGCTTGGAGAGCTGTTAGCCACAGACACTGTCTTCAAATCATTATGGTAAAGTGACCAAAAAGTAGAGGTTTTAAATATATTTATTTTGGCTGGAGAAAAGAAAGCAAAGGAGCTATTACAAAATGCAGTGGATGGATCACCAGCCCAGCTGATGTGACTCTGCAACTCCACAAATAGACTTTTAATAACTAGTCTCAGGGATGTGGTGGTCATTTTGTACAAGGAAACAGATTGAAAGAGATCGTTTCTAATGTCAGCCTCAATGGAAAGTCTGCAGGACTATATAATTAAAGAATCTTGAGGCCAAATTATAATTCAGAGAGAAAAAAAGAATTGCTACCTGGGAAAATAGCTAAGAAAATGTCTCGGTATGTTTATTTAAAGATCATTTTAGCTGGGCGTGGTGGCGCATGCCTGTAATCCCAGCACTCGGGAGGCTGAGGCAGGAGGATTGGTGGTGAGTTCGAGACCAGCCTGAGCTACAAAGTGAGCTTAAGGCCAGCCTGAACTGCAGCGAGACCCTGTCTCGAAAAGACAAAAAAAAAAAAGATCATTTTAGTGGTAAGGCAGCTCTCAAAGCTAACAAAAGCCTTGCACTTAATTAACATTTTTTTTCTTCCTAGAAAAGATTGCCAATGAGCTGGTTTTGTAAGGTTCTGAGCTGGTTATTCTATGGCTCAAAATGTCTTTCTTGGTGGCATTAATATGGAGGAGAAAAAAGCTGCAGCTCTGCTGAAACACAATGAATGTCTGGAGGGACCAGCCAATGGCCTGGGGAACTGCGTAAACACTAGTATTCTATTTAATTTTTCATTTTAAAAAAGGAGAGGCCCTGAGAAGCTATGCTGTAAACTTAGATGGCAAAATAACTTCTAGAAATCCAGATTCTGTCCCTTAACCTGGTGCTTTTGGTAATAATATATTCTTTAATATCGCAAATTCCTTTATGTTTAAAATCCGACAATGTTCAACCAGAGGCCTAAAGTGTTTGAAATTCCATATATACTCATATGCCATGTTATAAACAAATGGCTTAATGGAAATGTCTTTTGAAAGTAGACTGACATTTTAACAGTGTTTCCTAAATTCTCTTCTCAGAATTATAATACAATTCTCTGTTTGGTAGGGACACCAGTGATTGTCTTACTTTCTGAGATTTAAATAGAAATAATCTCTCAAAGAAAAGGCAAATAAGGGCTTGGGAGATAGCTCAGTGGTCTAAACACCTGCCGGGCGAGCGCGATGACAAGGGTTGAATCCTTGGCACCACATCCTGTGCCGGCCCCACCCCTGCTATGCTGAGTTGGGGACAGAGCCCAGGCGTGGTGGTGCATGCCTGCAACCCCAGGCTGGGGAGGCTAGAAACAGGAGGATTACTACAAGTCTGAGCCGCATAGTGAGACCCTGTGCCAAATAAACAAAGAATTTAAAAAATGATAAAAAAGCAAATAAGATTCTCAAACATAGTTCACGTGTTACACTTTCTTTTTTTTTTTTTTTTTTTTTTTTTGAGACAGGGTCTCACTATGCAGTTCAGGCTGGCCTCGAGCTTACTTTGTAGCTCAGGCTGGTCTCGAACTCACAACAATCCTCCTGCCTCAGCCTCCCGAGTGCTGGGATTACAGGCATGCGCCACCACGCCCGGCACATGTTACACTTTCTATGACTACCTAAGAGCTAGAATGAATGGAAGCATCTTAGTAGGTATGCACACCTAAGAGTGCTTGTGGTGTATATTTATTAATAACAGGTTATGCAAGCTATTTTTTATAAAATGTGCAACTCTTCCTATCAATGTTGTTTATAAAGATTGCTGAACTGACCTGTTCAGGTCAAGTGAAACTGTATTTGCAGATGATACTGAATTACAGAGTTTGAGAATTGACAGTTTCAGTAAATCTTGTAATTTCAAATATCATCTACATGTTCATGACTTCTAAACTTACCTCGCTACCCTTCACATTTCTCATGAACTGCCTATTGAGTATGCCTACTCTGAAGTAGGACAGACTTAACAGATTCAAAGCCAAATTCCTGGTCTTCTTGAAACACTCCTTCTAAACACTGTCTTCTTACCAGAAAAGACCAATCTATCCATCCAGTTGATAAACTTCACATAATTCCAGATTTCTTACCAGCATCCCGTATCCATTGCCAAATCTTATCTCCGCTCCCCAATGCATCCTCATTACTCTGTCCTGCCTTTGCTTCTACAAACACCGCCATTCTCCTCAGCTGCCTCCTAATTGGCCTCCATGTTTTCAGCCTCCTTTGCCACACAGATTATCCTAGCCCAAGGTACACATAACAAAGCCTCCCTTCTCGCAGTATCACAGAATAAGCCTGGGGGGGGGGGACTCTATGATCTTCCTGCCTCATTCTTCCAATCTGCTCTGACTCTGTTCTCTGCTCCTCTCCCACTTTCTTACTTCATTGCAGCCACTTAGTGCAACACGCAGCCTGGCCAGCATTCCGAGGAAGGCGTTGTTGTGCTTTGCAGAGTTCTTTCCTTACCTCGTTCACCTGCCACTGACAACGTCAAACCACCCTGGAGTCTATGAGTGGGTATTCACACCTACAGATGCTTACTATCAATGTGTACCCTTCCTATCAATGTGTAACCCATCATTAATAAATATACAACGTAAGCATCCATAGGTGTGCACACCCTGCCATCTCCATGGGGCAGGGTCCTGGCCACAGACACCTCACCCAATCTGACACACCTGGTGAGGAAGGTAAGAAAGGATTATTTGGAGGGTGTGAGAACAGTGCAGTGAAACAAAAAAGAAAGATACCGAGCCCCAGGCTATTGCCCCCTCAAGTCATGAAAGAATAGGAGGAATAGAAAATACTGTAAACTAGAAAAAGGTTCCAGGACAGAAGGCTGCCCTGAAATATCCTGGTGATTTGATATTTAGCAGTAGTCAGGGTAAAACACTTCCTAGAGAAAGAAACTGAAAGAATAAATACCCTGGACTCACTCTTCTTCCTGCTTCAGATCTCTTCCTAGACCACCTATTAATATAATCCACATTGATTTTTCTGTCAGGGTGGACAGCAGGATGGAGAAGAGCGAAGAATGTACCAGGAAGCACAGTCTTGGTAAGATAATCAACCCAGTACCTTGCTGTCCCCTGACATATTACTTCTCTATAACAATATTTTTATATGATGTCTTACATATTTGCTTGTTTCTACTTCTGGACTGCTATTATTCTAAGGGTGCGGACTCACCTGCTGGGATGCCGGGATCTCCCAGCACCTAGCCCTGGGCGTGGTTCCTATTGGGCACTCACAACATGCTTGTTGAGGGAAGCAACGATGCAATGGTGGTTTTTGACTGAACAAAGATTTCTAACATGCTCTACAAAGTTTCCTAGGGCAGGCCAAATAGCTCAGCAGATTAAAGTGCCTGCAAGCAGACACAGGGGCCGGGGGTTTCATCCCCAATACCGGGCCTACTGTGCCAGCCCGACCCTGAGGCGTGCTAAACTGGTGATTGAGATTGGGTGTGCTGGCACAAGCCTGTAATCCCAGTTCTTGGGAGGCTATAAACAGGTGGATCACTGCGAGTCTGATCTAGTAGTGATACCTGGACACCTTGTAGGTTGTTCACTAAAGCACAAAAAAGAAAAAAAACTGTGTTTCCTTAAGACTGAAGGTAGAATGACAGGTACCTTGTGAGAGAGTCATTGTGTTTGACAGAGAGTGTGTTTTCACTACTTTTTTAACAGAAAAGGAAATAACATATGTTGTATTCCAGAATGTAAGGGAATATTCAGTGCTGAAATACCCATCTTATGCAACAGTATACACTACGTATAAGTAACACAAGACCTCCCACAGGATACTTCAATCCCCAGCAAGCGTTAATTAAAGACAAACTCTTGGAGACACAGACACTAGTAGAACTTCTGATCTCATGGTTTTCTAAATCATTTGTGACATCTGGGGGCTCACTGTGTGTGGCAATCAGAAATGTGCTACTTCTTTCTTACAGCCTACCAGACTCCCCGGAACCTGGCACAGTTAAAGGAAAATATAAGTGAACGGTGAAAAAGGGCAGACATCTGTTTTCCTTGTGCAGACTCAGGAATTCACGTTGGTAGAGAATCTATTAGCAAGTAATATATTTGTTGATTCTCCTAGCATCTCGCAGGACACCCCAGAAAGGAAGGCAACATTGCAATCTGAATGACTTAGCATTAGGGAAAACAAGAAGCCTCCAGAATTATGTCCAGGGAAGGCCTTCCTCACCCACTCCGGTTTTCACGAAGAGAAGATTCTCATTCACTCATGATTCCTATCTGTCCTCATTTGCCTGAAAGGAAACATCAAAACAAACAAGGCTGAAAATAAGTTAGGGAGGACTGAGGATATAGCTCAGTGGCTTAAGTGCCTGCCAGGCAAGTACAAGGTCCTGAATTTGATCCGCAGTGGAAAAAAAAAAAAAGAAAGAAAGAAAAGAAGATAGGGGCCTGGGATATAGCTCAGCAGCATGAATGCCTGTAAAGCAAGCACAAGGTCTTGAGTTCAATCTCTGGTACTGCAAAAGCAGAAGAGGAAGAGGAAGAGGAGGAGGAGAAGGAGAAAGAAGAGATAAGGAGGGAAATATGTAGATTTAATTGTATGAGATCTTTGAAATTTCCATGAAAATTAACCTTAGAAAGTTAACTAGACCAGGAAAGCACAAGGTCTTGAGTTCAATTCCTGGTACCACAAAAGAAAAGAAGAAGAAGAGGAAAAGGAAGAGAAAGAAGAAGGAGGACAAGGGGAAGAAGAAGAGATATGGAGGGAAATAGGTAGATTTAATAATTGTATGAGATCTTTGAAATTTACATGAAAATTAATGTTAGAAAGTTAACTAGGAGCAGTATATATCACTTGGATATATTACTACCTTTATAGGCATGTTATTAGAATTTCTCACCAGTTTAAGAATATATAAAAATAACACTGAAAATGCTTTTTCCTAGGGAAAATCTGTTTGTTATTAAGAATCTATCTCCTATCCCTTTAATTTGAAGGCAGATTTAGGGTATTGCGAACTTAAGAATTTATATCTAGGTATAAATTCCAGCATGCAATTCTAGGTCTCTCAGATGCATAGAGTTAGAGAGATGCTATAAGAGAACAAATTAGAAAACACTACAAATTTAAATAATTTGGCAGTAATCACAAAACCCAGAAAAATTATATCTATTTTTAATGATAATTAATATACATGCTGCAGTGTTCTCTTCTTTTTTCTATCTTTCTCTTGTAGTGTACTGCTTTGTTTTCCTTTGGATCAAATGCCATAGGTTGCCTCTGCATACTTCAAGTGTTCTATATAATCTCCTGTGGAGAGAATAGAAAGTTAAGTCTTTCTTTACAGGGAGGACAAGGTTTTCTTCTCCACACGCACCTGTGCCAGGTCTCTGAGATGCACGCATCTCACGGTGACCTTTGCCTAAGCACTCACCATCACTCTGTCAACAAAGCTCATTAGGAAGCAGTAGGAGTGGTAGGAAGGTTTCTGGGGTCATGTCTTCACCAGAGCAGCAGTGAAATGTGATTATACACTGAAGAAATTTCAGGCAGTATCAATATTAGGTTACCATGAGAAATTGCTAATGCATCATCACATTCTAAAATTAGTATTTCAAATGGATCACACTACTTACTATCACCAAGCACTGAAATAAATGCGCCCCCAACTCAGTACCCTATTAGCCAGGACCCAGCTGCTTACAGACACACTGCAAATTTGCACATGATCGGGGGGGTGGGGGGGGGTGGAGCTTGGACAGCACTTAGGACAGTCTGGCACCTGAGGTCTAAGATCCATTGACCATTGTAAGTATCCTGTGCTGTCCCAGTCCCAGCACTAAAAGTTGCATCATCTGAGTTGCCTGTCCCAAGGAAGCTTCCAAGAAATTCCAGAAAAATAAACACATCTCACTTATCCTCATACAGCTTTCATGGGTCAGAAAGAAATTAGTTCCAATGACAGGCACAAGCGACACATAGCTCCATCACCCTCTACTGGATTCAATCGGTTCTCTCCAGAGTGATAAAAATATCTGTAAAGCAAAGAGTATTTTGTGCACAATCCCACCTCTCTACCTGTCCCTCAGGTATCCCTCGATGGCACGTTCTGCACACTCTGGGCATTTTGCCTTCACCTGGGCACTTGTACAACACAGTGTCCTCTGACAAAAACTGTCTCCACACAAGATGTAAACCCGAGTTGTATCTGGAATCTGACACCAGCGTTTGCTACCACTTGTCCCTCCAGTCTGGCCATATGGTTTTCAACTCTGATCAAACCATACTAGAGAACAGAGCCAGTTAGATCCCCCAACTCCAGCACAGAGGAAAGGCTTAACCCTAGACTGGCCGCCTGTGTCATCTGCTGACTCCTGCCAATTTTGGCTCCGCCCCACAGAGCTCTGCTGGGTCTACACAAAGGCCACCATCTGTGGCAGAGCATCTAGAGTCGGTGCCATCAGCAAAAAAGTGGACCTAAAAGAGTGCTCAAGAAGCTACAGCCACAGAGGGGGCTGATTCCATGAGGGCATTAACATCTGGCCTCAGCGTGGTACCTGAGAAGACTCTGCCAGAGAAGAATAAATAGAACTGCAGCAAGTGCTCCCGCCATCAGTATTTCCAAAGCTATCAGAGGTGACTGGTGCAAAACTGAGATTCAAAACGGACAAAAGCTTGGCTACAGCCAGGCCGAAACATCATTGTTAGTAACAAGAACAGAAACAAAACTTCTATGTATGCATGAGCTACCTATCACGTATCAGGCTTTGTAACCCAATAAGGAAGAAGGTATTATGATCTAAAAGGTAAAGCTGTTTTAATCCCCCAAACTTGTGTCTGTAACGTACACACTGTCACTTCCACAGAACGGAGAATAGCTGACCAAATGAAGCAGAGCACTGGGGGGCTGGATCACCCTTCAAGTTGGTCAGCATGTCCCAAAAACTTGCTCCTATTCAGCAGAAAACTGGTCAAAAAGCAGTAAACACAGTGCTCCTGGAACTGTATTTTAAGGCTACAGAGCATAGTCGAATATTATACAGTTCTGTCACCTGGAGCAAGCATACAAGAATAATAATGAGCAAGTGGCAGACGAACATTTGTCTAGACACACAGAAGTCAAAGAGTTATGAAGAATAAAACCCGAGAAGCAGGTTAATCACTAATGTCCAACTGGTGTCTCTGCGAAATGGGGAGGTTACCTAGTGGGCCGAGCTGAGCTAACACTGTCACTGTGGATAGTTATTATCGATCTCTCCATAAACCACCTTTGCCTTCTTCTCTCAGTCAAAACATCTCAATGGTAGGATAAAGAGCAGCTTTACAATACTACGGGTCCATGCATCTGACAATTTTCAAAACGATCTTGTAGTTTAGATAAAAATAACTATTAATGGCCAGGGAGATAGCTCAGTGGCACTGTGCCTGCCTGGCAAGTGCAAGGTTCTGAGTTTGATTCCTAGTAAAACACACACACACACACACACACACACACACACACACACACAAATAAATAAATAAATAACCATTCATCATGGAAAAGCAAATGCACCAGCATGCTCTGAAATCTGGACAGAGTCATGAACAATGTTATCTAAAGATAAAGATCAATGTTATCTAAAGAGCTTAGCAGAAAAAAAAATTATCCTCACATGGTTTAGAAAAATATGTGTACATGTGTGTGTACTAATAATACAATATGAAATGTACCACATACACATATACATGAAAACAAAGCCTTGAGGAAATGAGGTATTACCCTAACAGTAAGTTAATCTAGGTAAAGATTAAACTTATTCTCAAATAAAAAGTTATGAAAAACTCCTCCCAAAAAATTTAGTCAAAACACAGAATGAAATGCAAGGAAAAATTCTAGTATTTCTTTCTCTTAAAATTCAAGAAAGAGTTCTCTAACTTGTTATTATCTTCATGTAGAGAAGAACTCAAAATTTTAGAAAAATTATAGCCAAAGATAAACCTTGGTTGAGGTCAGACAACTGGGGCTTTCTTCTTCCAGGATTCTCTTATGACAAAAACAATAAAGAAACTCAAAATAATCCTACTTGGCCAGACAGATCAAGGCAGAAAGTCACAACAGTTACATTATACTTTCTCTCCTTCTATGAGTGCGTCATGTTCATGGGTTCCAGACCTAAACACAGTTAGGAGCTGTGTGGTGTCCTCTGAAGTCTAAGAAGTACTGCCACACACTGCCATTTCCAGCACAATGGCATTCCTTGTTTCCTCCAAAGCTAGACATCATGATCTGATACAGTCTAAAGAAATTCAAATACCTACGCCGAATTTGGGGAAATATTTGTTGAGCAGCACACACCCCTGCATTGATTTCAGTACATTAAAAATGAGCCTAGCTGACATTTCTAAATGAACTCAAATTAAAAACTACTGAAAAAAATTCAGCTGAGCTACAAGCTGAAAGTCTCTGAACTCGTTTAAAAGTTCTCAATGGTCTTAAAAGTTTGACTTAGAGCATGTAGACATAAGAGAGAAAAACATCTGTGGTTAAAAAGATGGCCTTTTGAATATTCTTATTCCCAAAGAAATAACACTAAAAACATGTTGATAGTCTTTATGTTCACTAAACATTGTTAGAGAATGAAATTCACAATGTTCTGTAGAAAATGATTTAGGAGTATCATTTCAACAAATTTGAATAGTATTATTGGCGTTCAAGAGATTTATTCATTTAGGTCAGGGCAAAGGGAAAAAAAAAGCGCAGGGTAATCCCAGGCAATTTTGTTTATAAGCAGCATGAGGATTCAGATTGAAAGCCTTTGAAGATGATGTCTCATAGTTAAATTTTCACATTTCCATTATTGCCATTTTCTCTTTAGACTAAGGTGCATAAGACCATAGGTTTTGCTACGCTATGTGCACAACCATTTTCCACTAAACATACATAAAAGGTGCACAAACAATTATTATTTTCAGTAACCTAACTATGTGATTGAATTATTTAAATTCGTAAATCTTTTTGCATATTCTGTTTGAAAATACATCAGGTTTCTCCTGTCTGATGGTTTTTTGCATAGAAGGTGTATGAAAGATGAGAGACACTGGGTTGTCTTCCGATCTCTGGAAGTCATGCTACCTAAGTTCACCCCTTAAAAATGATAAGGGAAAGGGCCGGTCAGATCCCTGGACCTGCTGTGCTGGCCCTGCCCCTAGGTCATGCTGAGACAGCAATTGAGACCAGGTATAGTGGCACGAACCTGTAATCCCAGCTCTTGGGAGGCTGTAAACAGGAGAATCACTATGACTCTGAAGTAGTGAGACCCTGAACACCCTGTAGACCCTTCCCTAAAATACAAAAAAAAAAAAAAAAAGATAAAGGACATTAGGATTCATAAGTGACTCAGTTGGCTGGCTCTAAATGAAAACAAATAAATACTTGTAAATTTGAAAAAATGAATAAAACTGTGATAGACAACCCTTTTTTACTCCACATTTGTATACATGTGCACACACACACAGACATCTCAATAGCAGTTTTTATTCAGGTCCTGTACACACCCTTTAACTGCATACATTTTTAGAAAAGGAAGGTTTCTCTGTGGGAGGTCAAAAACATTGAGATCCTTCAGGATATTGTTTGAATAAATACAAAAATAACATTCCCTCATCAAAAAGCTTTTATGTGTCTTTCAGCTACAGGTCTACATGCAAAGAATGACATTCCTGGAACACACACACACACACAAAATTGTACCAAGACGTGGTCCTGCCTCAGTGCACTTACAAGGACCAGATCAAAACTTGATATGCTTGACCCTACAACCCATTCCTTTCCCTTTCCACTAAAAGCACAATCTATCCTTAAAAGAAAACTGAAATGAAATAAAATAACAACAACAAAAAATGGCAATGAGAAAGATGAGAATTATTACACTTGTTTGTGGTAGGATAAAAGAGAATGCAAGAAGTTTATAGCGGATATTTACCAGGCTGATGGCAATGTGGAAAGAGGAGGTATTTACAGACAAACAAATTTATATTAGATTTTGGAAGACTCAGTGAAAGAGATGAGAAGACAGCAGAAAACAAAGGTAAAATGCTGCAAGAGTACAAGGACTGTCCAGGCTTTGCAGAGCACAGGAGTAATCAGCACAGACCAGGGCAGGACAGCTGGTGAAGGCGACAGAGGTAAGATGAATGGACCTTCACAAAAGGCAGGATTCTAAAGGCTTCTGGCCATAATAAATCATGATTGGAACTGCAATGAATGAGGACGTGAAAAGAGCAAAAGTGGAAAGAGAAGGTAGGAAAGAAATTCAAGACACCAGGCACGAGGCATTGGAAGCCAAAAGCAGACTGAGGGAAGTGGTAGGAATGGAAGTTGGCTGCTCCTAATGTAGCTCTCATGTAGACTACAATTTTCACTAAATGCAACCTTCACTGTAAGGAGCAGAGAGAAGGTGGCATAAGAAATTCTAGTCAACGTCCATTTCCAAAATAAGCCTCCATAAGACAGCTGTAATAACAAAGAACTGCAGTGGTGGGTGAAACTGCAAAACCGCTACAGAAATACCTATGAAATCCACTATGAATTTCGATTATAATAAACCATCATGGGGATTACATCCAGCCACACCTTGTACAGTGCTTTTTACGGAGCTTCTGAGGAAATCTTGCACAAAACAAGCTTTGATTCTCTCGTAAAAATATTAAGGTTTTACTAAAGTTTACTCCAAAGAAAAGAGTGAGCTAAGAGGTCACAGGGCTACTTCCTTTGCAGCCCCACCCAAGACACAAGGCTGAGCTTCTCGCCCCTCCACCCAAGGGAGATCTGGGACACATACATACAATGACACAAATTATATTCTGCAATGATTAACACTGATCAGAGATTACTGTGCATAGGATTGCAAAATAAAGCTGAACAAATTTTTATCACACTCTGGAAGAATCCTACTTGAAATCTGAAGCTTCTTCAACAGAACCAAAGGCCAAGTAGATTTGTTCATTCAGTTCAGTGGTACGTAATATCTTCTAAAATTCGAAGTGATTCCTGAGAAGTCTTTTGACTTCATGTGAAACTTTATCTTTTACTTTATTATTTAATAGGTATTGAAAAAAAAAAGAGCAAGGTATTTTTCCTCTTTAATATAGTAAAGTTTCTAAAAAGACTTTTAAAAAACATCTTAATGGCCATACAAACAATACTCAGGTACTGTGAAGAAATGAAGCAGTAAATTTTGCATTTTTACTATATTTACTGCATACTTACTATAGTGTAGCCTGACATTCCGCACATGATTCTAAGATCCTCAAAGTGCAATGGCACAGGAGTTGCTGCCACAAGACTAGTTTTTAGTAACATTTACTTGCTCTCCAGTTTACAGAGAACTAGTTCTATTACTTTTGTTACAGTCTGCATTAGCATTACATATATCGCTGATATCTAGAGTATAGTATACATCAACCTGAAAACCAAAAACACTTTGTCTATTATATGTACCATTTTTCAAATCTTTAGAAATTGGCTTAAAAAATAGAAATTATAAAGGAAAAGTTACAGATTGAAGAGACCAGTATTTGAAAAATGAACATAAATTGATACTTTTCAATGAATAGAGCACTTGAATTTCAACTCAAATTTTCATTTCAAACAAAGTTGGGGGCTGTTTCTAGAAAGGAAATGATTTAACTTCATGAAAGGAAAAACTTGAAGTAGGTGATTCTTTTAAAATAGTCCATAATAGAAATTTATTTTAAAGTCAACAGGAAATTCATTAAGCATGAATATATAGTAAGAATGGAAATAACATTAAGTATAAAATACAGGAAACATTTTTTTTTTTTTTTTTTTGAGGTAGTCTAAATGAGATTGTGAAGTATTGCATTGCTGGTTCTCATTTTCTGTAGGAGGACATCAAAATTTTGTATTTTAAAGATAAATGTTATCAGAAAACAGTCATTGAATGGTACATTTCAGAGGATTTCAATTATTACAGTGCTTTATTGAGTTTTGTGCATTTTAGACAAAATATTAAATTTTTTTCCATTTAAACTGAAGAGCATTCACATGTTAGAAAAAACAGGGGATTATGGGTAAAAATGTTGACATACAGTTTGATTTTTTGATACTGCATTTTTTTTGAAATTTCTACTTGTCTTTTTTTTTAGCAAATAAGAAACATATGTACATTTCATTGCTCTACATTATCCTAAGCAATTTTTAAATTACTAAATTAACTTCTACGAAGATACAAGAAATGCCTTATTTGAGGATTTCTGTTTATAGTCACACAGCAGAAATGGGACATTTAAACTGCACAGAACTTTGCACTCCCAGCATCCTCTCTTGTTTTTCTGTCTGTGTCAGTTGTGCACCTACATACTGAGAGTTTAATAATATTCCACCTATAACAACTTAATCATACTTCAATATATGCTATGGGCTGGTTCTGGGGTAAAATGTACCCTTTAGAACATATATGTCAGAAAAAATGCTGCGGGTTAGGGTATTAAGCTGAGGCCATAGGTCAATGGCACTCTGGCTGCCTGGAAAATGTGAGGTTCTACGCTCAATTTGCAGTAGAAAAGAGGAGGAGAGGAGATGGGAGAGAGGAGGAAGAGAGGAAGAGGGAGAATGTACATAGCCCTAAAGTGTGAAAAGTTTGAGGTTTCACCAGGAAGGAATTTCCTGAGAAGCAGAGAACAAAGACAGTAGGGCTGCTGAAAATATAACATTAAAAAGAAGTGAGCAGATGAATGGATAAAGAATGTGTAGTGTCTATATATAGTGATGTCATACTGTCATTTTAAAAAATGGAAAAAACTTTTGAGTCTTTTGTAGAAAAATGAGTGCACCCAAATGTCATACATTAAGTGAGATAAAATACAGACAAAGTTTTATCATGTGGTTTGGGACCAGGGAGATAATTCAGTGGCATAAATGCCTGCCTGGCAAGCACAAGGTCCTGAGTTCGGTTCTCGGTACTGCAAAATAAATAAATAAATATATAAAATGTCATGGTTTCTACTATATTTTAAAGCAAAAATCTAAATAAAGACAAAAACAAATGACAGGAAGTAGGAAATAGCACTAAGAACTTTTGCAAAGGGGAAGGGGCCCAAGAGATGGGGTGGGGGGGAGGAAGAAGGGAGAGGAGGAAGAGAGGGTAAAAGGTTAATTAAGATGTGTTATACACATGTGCTACCTCCCCATAAGGAATGCAATATTATGTATTAGAAACATGTAGTTAAAAAAATGAACATGAGTACATAAAAATAAAAGTCAAATACTTTTCATCCTGAAAGATTTCCTGAAACTTATCTCAGAAATTGGCTAGTTTTCACCTTTATAGGCTTAAGGGTATGAAAGGGAAACTTTGAAAGACTTCTTTGAAAAAATAGCACCAGGATGCTTTCCTCATTAGGGGCTACCTAGGAAAATATTGTTCCAAGTGCATCCATCCGAGGTCTCAGAAGATACTGCATCCATGATCCCAGGAGGCCAGGCTCTTGCTTGAGCTGGTAGTAGACCTTCACACCATGTACAAGGTACTAATGTTTCAGGCAGAGTATAAGAATTAGGAGTCATGGAGGGGCCGGGGAGACAGCTCAGTGGAATAAGCGCTTCCCTGGCAAGCACAAGGGCCTGAGTTCAATCCCCAGTTCCACCAAAAAAAAAAAAAAAAAAAAGAATTAGGAAGCATGGAGTCACTCATGCAGATTTCAAAGCCCAGCAATGTGCTGTGAAAGCTTTTTGCTTAAAGCAAAAAGAGCAAGGAAGACCTCAGAAAGTTTGAGATGCCGGGAATAGGGAATGTCTCCTGAGGAGGGCTGGAGCAGGAAATAGAGCCAGGCCAAGAGAGAATTCATGTGGGCTGCGACCAGCAAAGCCATAGTGCAGGATTGCACGAGCCTTTGGCGCTTGCTCCTCACCTCATCCTTGCCTGGTCTTTGACATGGAGCTGCAGAATTTATTTATTTATTTATTTATTTATTTATTTATTTATTTATTTATTTATTTATATGTATTTAGTGCAAAGTCTACAAGGTCTCACTACACAGATTGGACTCGTAGTGATCCTCCAGTTTTCAGCCTCCCAAGCACTGGGATTACAGGAGCATGCCACCACACCCAGTCTGTCACTGTCTCATCATGCCTCGGGGATGGGGCAGGCATGGCATGCTGGGAATCAAACCCTGGTCCTTGAGCCTGCAGAATTTCAACCTTATCTACTGGACTTGCTTTGGTCTGATTCATTTCTACCCCTCACCCTTCCTTTCTGGAATGGGAATGGGAATGTTTACCTTATGTCACTGCATACTACAAGTATTTTAATTTGCTTTATTTTTATAGAGGCTCACAGCTAGGAGTTCATCTTAACCAGAAGAGACTGGACTTGGACTTTTAAGTAATGCTGGAACTAAAACGTTGGTAACTTTTAGAAGCAGATGAAGGAGCCTGTTAGTTAGCTCAGCTGTGTAAGTGCCTACTTATACAAACTCAGCGTGGTGCAGGATACAGCAGGTTCAATCCCCAGCTCCACCCGCCTTACCAGACCCACCCTTAAGGCAGTCTGAGCCAACCCAAAAAAAAAAAAAATCCCTCTCAACTTCAGGCAGGCCAAGTAGCTCATCAGATTGAGGTTCAATCCTTGGGCCTGCCTTGCTTTCCCCATCTCCAGAACATGCTAAGATGGCAATTGAGACTGGGCATGGTGGTGTGCATCTGTAATCCCAGTTCTTGGGATGCTGTAAACAGACAGATCACTAGGAGTCTGATCTAGTAGTGAGACCTTAAACACCCTGTTGACTTTTCCATGAAATATAAAGAAAAGAAAGAAAGAAAGAAAGAAAGAAAGAAAGAAAGAAAGAAAGAAAGAAAGAAAGAAAGAAAGAAAAAAGAAGCAGCCTATATGTATTTTATACAATAAGAAGAGCATGAGCCTTGTATGGGCCACAGGCAGAATGTTATGGTTTCCACTGGAAATGTGCCACAGATTTATGTTGACTGAGCCATGGAGGTACCATAATTATTGGTACCATAATCACGGTTCCACTAACTGAAGGAACCACGTTGGAGAGAGCCTGGCTGGAGGCAGAGGTCGCTGTGGACATCAGTGTGACAGGTGCTCATGTACTGTCGTCCTGGCCCTCCCCACTCCAAGCTCCACAGCTGTCATGGGCTGACCATCGTTCTTCCCCATTTCCTTCCAGAATGCCGTCTCTGCCTTACTGCGAGCCAGCCTTACAATGAATTCCCAGAAAACTATGCACCAAGGACGTTTCTTCTCCTTCAAACTGTGGGAGTCAGGGATTCTCTCCTAGTGCCAGGAAAAAGCGCATTAAAATTTAGGACACAGCTGGACGTGGTGGCACATGCCTGTCATCCCAGCACTCGGGAGGCTGAGGCAGGAGGATTGTTGTGAGTTCGAGACCAACCTGAGCTACAAAGTGAGCTTAAGGCCAACCTGAACTGCATAGTGAGACCCTGTCTCGAAAAAAAAAAAAAAAAATTAGGGCAATTATGTTGTTTTATATGAGATAAAGATTGTTTTAAAGGTTCCAGTAGTAACAGCTTTAGTCATGCTCCCTAAAATGATTCTTATTAAAGAAACTCTGTTGAATTTATCTCCTGAACTGTATTTTTTACTTGTGTGTTTTAGAAAGCAACCATCACTCCTAAGCTAAGTGATGTGTTGAGCTGCATTTCTGTACATGGAATTTACCAAAAGAAAAGAACAAATGAATATCAATTCTACATCATTGCTGCTAATAGGAATTTTAGTAACACTTCATACATGTGTAGAAATTAATCAACTGATACCATCAAAACAGAACACCTATGGAATTTGTAGGAACTTAAGACATTTTCTTATAGGTAAGGATGCTGTTTAGTGGGAGAGTGCTTGTCTAGCATTCTTGGGGCCCTAGGTTCAATTCCAAGCACAAAGAAGGTAGAAAGGGAGAGAGAGAGAAGGGAAGGAGAGAAGAAATGTGGAAGGGGGAGGGGAACTTTCCTAATATTTCAAAAATATTTACATGACCTGCAGAATACATTCCATGCATGCTTATAAATTTTATGAACCACTCTGATTCATTAAAATAACATACACAGCAGCAATCAATGAATAATAAAATATTTTTAACTTTCTCCATTCTCTCTCTTTTTTTTAACATTCTGAGCAGGAATAACTGTACTCTGTTAAAGGATGATTAATTTTCTTCCTTTATTAGAATGTCATTTTGCAGGACAAAAAAGAACTAAGAGAAAATTAGTTATTTCATTCACCTAAAATTATGCACACCTCGTAGGCTTCACACAATGAAGGTAATTTACAATAAATAACCAAAATAAATTCTGGCTTAGGCTAATGATTTCTTGCCAGCATATAAAAAATGCACAATGAAAACTGAAAATGAAAAAAACATGATCATGAAATGAGCTATCTTGTGATTTTATAGCTTTAATCGCACAAAGGTATTTGTTGTTCCATATGTACATCTTCTATGAACATGGACATCAGAACACAAACTAATACAAGCCTACTAATATATTTAATAGCATATTTTAAAATATGAGGTAAATAAACACATTTTTATGAAAACATTGCATATATACATAATAATAAATTATGACATGTATGTCATATATACATAATACATGTCATATAATTTATTATTAAGTATACATTATACATTTTGCAGACTCGCACCGGTGCCCCTTCTGAGCCTCCCCAGCTCTGGTATTACAGCTGTGCACCACCACGCCGAGGTTCAGGGCCAGTGCTGGGCACTAGGCACCGGGGATGAGCCAGAGTCCTTGCACTTGCCAGTCAGGTGCTTAAACTTCTGGGATATCTCCCCAGCCCCTATATTATGCACCCTGAATGAGTTGTCTCCCCAAACTTCCAAGAAGAGTTACCCTTTAACATGACACCATCAAATAAATCATAACATATTTACTCTGTATTCCTCATACTATATTTTACAAATAGCATTTTTGTACCCATAAATATTTTGACAAGATGCACCCAAATGTGGCAAGATAAGCTTACAATAATGTAAGTTAGGGATGCTGCTTAGTAGGAGAGTACTTGTCTAGCATCCTTTAACAAAAATAAGTCCATATATTTTTCAACAAAGATGTGATATCCAATTTATTCTTAAATTACGCTTAATGTATTACTTTTCAGTTATCACTAACTGTTGGAATTTGTTCCTCATATCATTGATCAAAGCTAAATTGTCTGAATAGGGCCAGTGAAATAGCTCAGTAGAGTAAGCGCTTGCTTGGGTAAACGCACAGGCCAGGATTCAAACCCCCATATCACATGCTGTCCTGGCCTCGCCCTCTGGGCGCCCTGAGCCAGCCACCGAGACTTGGAGTGGTGGTGCATGCCTGTAACCCCAGTGCTGCAGAAGCTCAAAACAGGAGGATCACTATGAGTCTGAGCTACATAATGAGACCTTGTACCAAACACATTAAAAAAAAATTTGTCTAAACAGTACTTCATGCCCCATATATTTTATAAAAATTCAGATAAAGACAATTTGGTGTATATGTACAAAAAATTCATTTTCTATTTCATTCAGTAGATAATTGAATCCAAAACAGAACCATGGAGCTGGCCTGATTGCTCAGTGGACGAAAGCAACTGCTTCAGCAGAGCACAACAGCCGGGTTTAACCCTGGCATGCTGTGCCGCCCCTGCCCCCCCCCCCAAAGGCACGCTGAGATGCTGACTGAGACTGGGTGTGGTGGCACAGGCCTATAATCCCAGCCCTTGGGCGGCTGTAAACAGGAAAATCACTAGGAGTCTGATCCACATAGTGAGATCCTGTAGACCTTGTAGATCCCGTGCTAGATACAGAAAGAAAAATACACAGAACCATTTTCTTTGGCTAAGGTCCTCACCAAAACCAGTACATAGGTATTAGTTTAATCAGGAAAAAAGTCAGGTAATGAAAATCATGCCATCCATTCACAGGAAATGCAATAAATTAAGGAAGCGGCCAAGGCCAGTCACACAGCAGTGACATGTCAGCGACCATGCAGAGCTTGCCCTGCTCCAAGATAAAAACTGATTTCATGAACCTGTATCACACAGGTGGTGGGCAGTCCAAGATTCAGGGTTCTAGCCTGCTCTTGCCCCAGTCAGGACCTGATATGTCTATCTTTTAAACACCCAGCTCTTCCTAAGGTTTAACACCAACATGTAGGGCACATTTTCATACAGGAAAACAAGATCTTGAAGCCTCTATGCTTTCATTCACTCCTCAAGCACTACAACATCTATTTTGCTGTCACTGTTACAGGCTTCTGATCATGAAGAATAAGGAAATGTTCGGCAAAACCCTGATGTTTTGGGCCCTTCTATGCAAATGGCCAAGATATACATGGTATAACAAATAATTACAATTATATACCATATTATATGATGAGTACTGTTAAGAAAATGAAATTAGGATGGACAAGATGTACCGTGATGATGTGTAATTTAACACGCAGTGCACAGGCAGGGCCCCAAGAGAAGGTGGTTTCTGAGGCAGAGGTGGAAGTGAGGCACAGTGACAACAGGGGATCTGAACAGGGGCAGCATGTGGACGGCGAGGAACGAGGTCAGAAACGCACCAGGAGACCAATGCATGTGGGGTCTCTTCCATGTAAAACAGAGCCTTAAGAAGGCGTTGTGTGGAGAAGTGAATAATGCAGGACACAGAACACTACAATGGGTGGGGAAAAGGCAGCGGCAGGCGCTGCTAACCCAAACGTGAAAATGCAAAACCAAGCAACGACTAGACAAAAGTCAAAACTCGCAAAAGAGAGAGAAAGAGAGAGGAGGGGGGGGAGAGAGAGAGAGAGAGAGAGAGAAAGAAAGAGAAAGAAAGAAAGAGAAAGAAAGAGAGAGAGAAAAGTGAACGCTGAGGCCTAGCTGCCAGCTGGAGAGCCCACACTTCTTTCAGGGTGTTAGAAGTTTCCTGCCACTAGATAAGCACGTCAGCTTTATCTGCATTTACAAAAATACACAATGAGCTCTCAAAGAGATCCTTCTACTCCCTTCTGTTCTATGTGGCACACAAAATAAAGAGAACTACCTTCTACTCAGAGAAGTACATAGGTTTCTTTCTAGCCATAGATCAGGGATTCATCCGCACACTCCCCTGGATGGAAATCACTGTCCACACAGCAGTGCATCGATACAGCCAATACACTCGGGTCTTGCATCTTATTGGTAGTGTTTCTTATATTTATTCATGTATTTATTCTTCAGCACAAGCAGACCTGTTCACAGTCTTTCAACACCAGGTGGTAAGCTGAGCTCTGTGAAAACAATGAAGCATTCAAATTGGGAAACAACCATATTTAACAACAGACTAACACACTGCAGAACCAACATCACAATAGTGTCCTTAAGGGACATAAAGAAGGTGCCACCCGACTAGCCACAGAACATAGAGTAAAGCTCCTGGCCTGTGGAGTCTCCGGAACTTGTACAGGGTTAGCTTCTTTGTCCTCTTGCTATCAGATGGCTAAGGACCAGCCAGGAAGGCAGACTGACTACACATTTTTGCTGAGCCCTGAGGCCCAGTGGCCTGACCTTGAGAACTTAACCTTTCTCTGCTCCCAATCCTTTTAGGAAAGACATGAGACAAGGAAATCCCTAAACCATGGCTTTGCGGTGAGGATTAATGAACTTAATACATGACAAAGTGCCGGGAAAGGCTCTGAGACATTTCAAATAAATAGTAACTGTTTTGTTATTTATTCTACATGTTGGTTAATGGTTATAATTTTTTAAACAGCTAAAAATGACACATAGAGAAAATGATTGACAAAAGTGTGGGGTGTCATATGAATTAAGTTTCACTAGAGTCTATGTTAGGTTCTTGTGGGGGCAAAAAAGTAGAAGATGTTAAAAAAAAAAAAAAAAAAACTAACTAACCCAGGGCAAGTACCCGGGGAGGGGAGAAACACCAGACCACCACTCTTACCCTCCCTTCCTCCTACAAGGTAACAATCAGGAGTAAAACAAAACAACAAAAAGTCGTTGCCTAGGAAAGATTTTGACTTTTGCATTAAAGTTAAAAAAGCTTTTCAAATGTAAAGACATCCTGCACCATTACTTTTCGACTTGGAATTCTTATTCATAGATTTTTTTTCTCTTTCTATCCCCAATTCCAGTTTGCACAGACAGGTTAAGTAATATGCCCAAGGATATGCAGTTGGTAGGCAGAATGCAACAGAAAAACTCAACGCCCACAATTAAAAAGGCACTGACAAATGATGACAGAGAGAGAAGTCACCTCAGCAAGAGACCCAGGACGGGTATCTCTCGGGTACTTCATCATAACACTTCCACATGCATTTCTACTTTCTATGAAATTTAAAGAGAGAAAAAGTACCCTTAGTTGTCTTTTAAGCTTCTTGTTTTTAAGGAAACAAATGACAAATACAGCCACAAACCTGAGCATACCATTTTGAACTGGACTGAAGCAGTTGTATACAACAAGTGGAGTCGGGAATCAGCGCTACATTTCTCAGAACTTCACTTTCTATCAGAATTATTAGGTCAAAACAAACTTGATTTAAGAAAATAATAAAAAAGAAATTTTAGTGATATCACCCACATTCAAGATATTCATGGGTGAATAATTGCTACAAATATGTGATGTTACACATTTCAATATACAATACTTCCACATGAACTATTATGTCTACTACAAAATAATGAAATTCTAATTGTATTACTATTACTTTTATAGGACATCATTTTCAATAACCTTGGAAAATTGGTTACAGCCTATCTTACCTATTCCTAAGATCTCCACTTCTTTTTAGTTGTTAGTCAAATTCAATATGGTTTCAGAAACAGCAAAATTCAGCCCTAAGTCACAAACAGGAAGTCATAATTCCAGAACACAATTTTACTTACCTTTAAAAAGGGCTCTGTGGAAATAAATCATAAATATATCCTTTGGGAAATTAGCCATAACCCAGGAAGGCCTATAATTCATTCTTTGACCGAGACTTTAGTCTATTTTGCTAAGTCTGTGAAGCCTGTACTTGGTTTCTGAAACAGAGCTGCATGGACAAAGGAAACAGCACCCACAAAAGGAACAGAAAACCCTGACCACCAAAGCAAGGCCATTCTAGAAATACCTGACCTAGAGGAAGTGCATTGTGGTCTTCAATTTTAACACAGCATGGCTCTTCTTAAATATTTTTTCAAGAGAGTCTTTCCTGCTTCCTCTAAAATGACAACTGCGCACCGCGCCCATGGTCTCTGGAGGAGGTAGGCTCAGACCTGGTGCAAACACTTCACATTCAGATCTTCTCAGTGTCTTGCACTCATTTTCCATTTCTGGTTCCTCTTACGAATCGATCCTGAAGGGTCTGACCTCCTGATAGTAACGATCATATCCATGCTGACCCTCTCAAATCTTTATCCCCAGCCCACCATTTTTCCTGTTTCCAAATGGCATAGCTTTCTCACTGTAAGGAATCTCCTTCTGCATGTTGCTTGTACATCTAAAACTCAGAACTCCATAGTGAAATTTTTATTTCTTAAAGCAGTTTATTTTAATTTTATTTTATGTATTCAGTACAGGGTCTATTGGGTCTCACTACACAGATTGGACTTATAGTGATCCTCTTGATTTTAGCCTCCCAAGCACTGGAATTACAGGCATGCGCCACCAAGCCCAGTCTCATTCACTGTCTCAATGCACCCCCGGGGTGGGGCCGGCATAGCACACCTGGGATCCTGGGATTGCACCCCAGTCCCTGAGCCTCCCTAAGCAGGTGCTTTAGTCCATTGACTGGCTGGCCCTCCATAGTGGAATTTTTAGTTTTTCATCTTACATGTCCTTGCCTATGTGAATGTTACCATAGTCTACTCATTTAATCCCAAATCTGCAATCTACACATACATAATTCTCCAATTCCTTCTCCACAAAATGCTAAGATCTGCTAGCAAAGAGTTTATATAAATTAACATTATTCCACTTTAATCTCATTCATTCTCTTAAATCTAAGTTTTCACTATCTAAACTGTTTAAATATCTACTAACTTAGCATCATCACTCTATATTCATACCTCTTCCTTCTGCCTTTCCTGAAGCTGTGGGCTTTCATAAATACAAGGTCATCACATTCTTTCTCTCCTTTCCTTTTCCTCTTATTTATCCTGCTTAACAATCTTGAATGATTTCCCACAGTCTGTAACCAGCAAGGTCTGACAGACTCACATACACTTAGTGAAATACAACGTCAAGCTGAGGAATAAAGTGACTGGATTAATACCTGATGTTCCTAGAAAGTGTGCGTGGTGGTTAACCCAGACTGTCAATTGCACTGGATGGAGAGCTGCCTGGGAGCTGAGCAAAGCATGCCCCTGGGTGTATCTGGGCAGATCAAGCAGGTGTGACCTTGAGGACAACACCTGCTCCCAGACCTCTGCCTCTCTAGCGCTTCCAGCTGCTTCCTGACTGCACAGGTGAGTAGCTTTCTTGGCTCTGCCCTTCTACTGTGATGTATCTGTGTTGGCGCCAGCCCTGGCCATGGACTGGCACCTCTACAACTGTGAGCAAAAACAAACCTCTCCTCCCTGAAATTATTGATTTCAGATATTTTTCTCCCAGGGACAAACACTGACAGATGTAATATTGCTATGGAGGACTTATTATATGACAATTTTATTGTAAAACAAATAAAATTGCACAGAGGGCTAAATTCAAGTGAATTCAGAACCAGTACAGTAAGCAGGTTACCCACGTAACTCTGTGCTTCTCTGGCATTAAGCATGCCTTGGAAGGAGTCATGCACAGTAGCTGGCACTAAAGAATAAAGGTTTAAAAAGCAAGATAAATGAATACAAAGAGTATGTTGATAGTAGGTGAAAAGGAAATGCTGGTACCCAGGAACTCCAAACCACTCTACCTGCAGCTATCAGTTCTCCTGGGCTTTATAAACACAGCTATCGGAGACTGTCAACAGTACTGCAATTTCAGTTTTTGCAGCTGGACTTTGTACCATCTTTGTATCCAGGATTCTTCTATAATAGTCCTGAACCTTGATTATTGAGATTTTTCCAAATAGCTTCAGCAATACTGCATTACTGCTGCATTACTGCTGGGTAATCAATCTTGATCCTTGTCACAAGCTTCATTTTGTTAACTGCCCTGGAATCTCAACCCCAATGTCTTCTTAGTGTAGAGACCCACAGTGATGTACCATCTCCCAAAATTCAAGATTGAAAAGAAAAATGCCATGGGATTCACACTATGAAAAGGAACAATTTCAAAAACAACAGCATAAAGATAGAAAAGTTAACTATTTATTGATTTTCAGAAGCTTCATGCCAATCTGACAGAGGGAAAATAAAGAGGTCTGCTGCTACCTGCTACTCAAATCAACAGAGATGACACAAGCTCTCATAATCTTAAGATCAAAAAGGAAGAAGAGAAAATCTGTGGGTGCCACTGTAGAAGTGCACCTTTATTCTTCCCAGGGACGCATACAAAATGCATATCATTGTCTTCACTTTATATTAGAGATGAATACCTCCTGCTTGGCTAAGTCAAGGCTTTCAAGGTCCAGAAGTTACTATGTGACAGAGCACGGAGGAAGGCCTGTGCAAACCATGGGATGTCCCAAGAGGAGACCATCTGATGCCTTCAATAATGTATCAAGGTATTTCACAGCAGCTCACAGACCACACACTCCACTGCACTTTTCTTGCAAGAATTTTTGTACATGAGATGTAAAGATGGTACATAAATAAAACAAAGCTCTGGAGCATTTTGCTTTTGAAATTTGTTCTATTTCTTTTAACAAGTTTATTGGTTTTCAAATTTTAACAGAGAAGATTTACTCTGAAAGTGTGAGGGAAAATCAAATGGCCCCAAACTACTTTTTCTAGAGTTTTCATTTTAATGCTGAGATTAGTTTCTCAAAGACTTCTCTCCACTGACATTTTCAGTAGCAAATTTGCAAAATAAAATACTGCTTTGCCTTGGCCCTTTATGGAAATGATGCATTTTAAATACCAAACCTGTAAGGCACATTCTACCCACAAGGCCTAACTCACATCAATGCCTGTGCAGGTGTCAGGAGGAGACCCGGATAGATTTTTCCCAGCACCAAAATTGGCTGAGTTCAGGCACAGGTGAGCTTACTATGTAAGCAGAGAAAATAATGACCCGAAGGAGCTGCAGTTCAGGGCTCTGATCCTTATGAGCACAGCTTTGGATTGGAAAATGAACCCGGTTTTGCAAGTGCCAAGTGAGGCGCAAAGCAAACTTGCTGGAGGGCCCAGAGCCACCCGGGGCATAACGCAGGCATCCTTGCTCCAGGCTGCACAAGTGGCATTGCACCAGTGAAAAACCGCCTGCTGCGTGGTTCTGACAGAAACCACAGGCAAATGATCTATGTTTCTCTGATCGTTAATTTTCTATTTAAATACTATCAGTCTGCCACCTTCCACGGGTATTTAACAAGACCACAGATTTGAAACCACGGAATTAGGTGTCGGGGGTCCTGTGAAGTTCTTGCTTCCCCTGTCCTAGGACCTACACTGCTGGATGTCAAGGCTCAGTCTAGGAAAAAAGCAAGACTAGACTGGTGTGTGGCACATGATCCAGGCTGCACGTAAAAATAAAGAAAACATCATCAGTATAAGTCAGGGAAATGTTTTTTCTCTTATGCAAAACTTCAGTAATCTTACATGGCTTTTGACAGAATTAATTATATAATTAAAAAAGCCTAGGGCTGCAAAGATAGCTCAGCAGTCTAAGAGCCTGGTGGGCAAGTGCAAGGACCCAGGTTTGATCCCTAGTACCACATGCAGTGCTGGCCCCAAGCACCGAGCCACTCACTGGAACTGCGTGTGGCAGCACGTGCCTATAATCTCAGTGCTTGGGAAGTTAAACAGGAGGATCACTACGATTCCCAGCTGCATGGCAAAACCCTGGACTAAGTAAGTAAATAAATAAGCAAGCAAATAAAAGATTTTAAAAATCTAAGTGTATATATGTAAAAACAAATATTTTCTTCTACAAAACCTTAGGAATTAAGAGTTATTATTTTGCTTCACATTAACATTTCCACTACAAATGTCACTCTACCATATTTCATTTACTTAAGAAAGAGAAAAAAAGCCGGGCGTGGTGGCGCATGCCTGTAATCCCAGCACTCGGGAGGCTGAGGCAGGAGGATTGTTGAGTTCGAGACCAACCTGAGCTACAAAGTGAGCTTAAGGCCAGCCTGAACTGCTTAGTGAGACCCTGTCTCAAAAAGACAAAAAAAAAAAAGAGAAAATTATTTTTAAAAATGTATCTAACCTCAAATTAGACAAAGTTTTAAACTAATGTGTATTTTTTAAATATAGAGCTTATTGATAAAGAATAGTCAAAACAGAAACAAGTTTTATATCTCTCTTATTTTTATCTCTTTCAAGTCACAAATGACATGCTATACTGATGTTCCACTTCCTCTATTATTGGACATAAATTTATATTGGTAAGGAAGCATATTTTTAATCAAATAAAACCAGCATATAACTTTGTTATACCCCTTCAGTATCATGGTATGAAAAGTATACCTAGTGGCCCTGGGAGACAGCTCAGTAGGATAAGCACTTCCCTGGCAAGGGCCTGAGTTCAATCCCCGGTTCCACCAAAAAAAAAAAAAAAAAAAAAAGCATACCTTACCTGATAACAGTACCTATCACTGACTGACCACCTACACAGTGTCAGCCATTGTGCTCAAGGTATCAGTTGTATTTTTAATTCCTCAAGAGCTCTCCATGTAATTATTACCAGTGCTGTACAGATTAAGAAAGGAAAGCAGTGTCCAATTAAAGTACCTGCCCAAGAGCACTTAATTTATAAACAGCATAATCTAGCTATGAAAAGGCTTTCTGTAGTACAATCGTAAGTTGCATACTAATCATACTGAATGATGATGAATATTCATGTATATGTGTCTGAGCTATCAAATCCTCTCATATATGCAGTACTTAGTTGTACGTAGTATGTAGAACAGGGTCATACCACATAACAGCGGGAGACTTACTTATAGAATAAGTCTCGTCTTTTCCCCAAAATGAATCCAGTGTATTTCGGGGAGCTGCAGAAATCTCTCTACCCACATTTTGGATCCCTAACCCTTTATGCAGGGATATTTGCCAATGAGGCCTTTGGAAGATGCTCAGGTTTAGATGAGCTTATAAGGCTGGGACACTAATGATGGTTCAGTGTCGCCGGTGCTCACTGGACTACCGGTCAGCTGTGACCACAGGGTCCGTGCCCACAACCCAGCACGGTGTCCATGTTCTAAGATCTATTCTGAGGAAGCAATTCCTTCACTTATTCCAAATTTACCCATCTTTGGGGTGCCTGTTCCCATCATCGGCATCGTAAGTGCCCACGTTGTTTAACTGGAAAATCTCTCTCAGTGTTGTAGGCAGCAGAGTTAGATAGAAATATTCTAGGCAGTCAGACAGGGCCAGGCCCTCAAGCAGACAAGATGGCAGACAAGGTGACTTTGCAGCTTGGAAGAGACAGATACTCCCTAGGGGCCACACCTCAAGACCAAGACAAAAAGAGGAAACATAGCTACATACTTCCCTAGGGATGGGCATCAGAGATTGATCTTCTAGATAGGTATCAATCACTTTGAAAGAGCCTAAATGAGTCACTAGCCCAACCCCCAACAGGAAGAGACCCTGTCCCATATTCATGCAGTCTTGCTACATGACTTCCCCTTTTGGTACTGGATTTAATCAACTTTACCTGAACAATGGTGCTTGTAATCCCATTGGTTGACCATGGTTTTGTCCCACCTCTTGTCCACCTAAGCGAGTTCCCACGTCTTAACCACCTTAGACCCGCCTCACCACATGGTTTTCCTCTATAAAAGTCCCTGGAAGAGACAGCTTCCTGGGGGACCACCCTCTCGGGACCCCCCTTTTGTCCCTCTCTGACAGGAGCTTTCTTTCCCTCAATAAATCTATTCTGCTCATAACCTCCGTTTGTTCCTAAAATTCATTCTTCAGTTTTAGAGAACACGAACTCGTACAGGTCAGGTCCAGAGAGTGTTTTTCCCTATGTCATTTGGAGGTTCAGCTTATCATTTGGAGGTCACCCACCCGAGGTCAGTTTTTCTCCCTGTGTCATTAGGATCCATGCACCTCCCGTGAGGTAGTCACCCAGTATACCTAGCTTCCCATTTCTTAGCTTCTCTCTTTCCCAATCGCCTTTTTCTCCTATCTTTTTCAGCCAAATGATGTACTCCTCCATCTTGTGGAAGAAGCACAAGTCTGGTAACAAATATTCTGAATAGATCCCTCTGATCCACAGATTTTTTTCCATGTCGCAGCCTCTTTCTGCCCTTTATCAGTATGTTTCCTTCTGCTCTCTTGTACCTTTTCTTCTAATACTGTAGTCGGTGGTCCACTAATTCAGCCACTATCTACTTCACAACTTAAAACTTCTTACTACACGAATCCTCCGAAGTACTCACTTAAGAAACTTGGCTTTCCATATTGTTTTGAATTTGATGTGCTATGGTAGTTTATACCTGTCATGATTCTCCACTATGACAAGAAGGTCCAGATTCTTACATCTATAAAGGTGGACAGAACTCAGGTAAGCAGGACTGCCGAGAAGCTCCGCGGCCTAAAGCGCCTACGTAGGCAAGCTTAGGCATGCACAGGAATGCCTGTTCCATTCCCTGGGCCACATGCTGCACCAGCCCTGCCCCCAGGGCAGGCTGAGACAGCCACACACACAAAAAAGAACTTAGGTAAGGAAGGACTGCACCCTTCCAGTTCCACAGCGCCAACCGGTCAGCATAATGCATTGCACCTACTGCTTCCTGGACCTTGGAGACATTCTATTTGCCAAACCTGTTTTAAGCAAAATAAAGTTTCTTCCACAGCAAAGAAATCCTCTCTGACTCAAGTCCCTTTTCAGGCCCATACCATGTGTCCTTTCCACGCACAGCCTCGCACCAAGTCAGAGTTCTCTTTATTGCTGTACAAAATACTCCTGCCCTCTACAGTCCACATAACCATGATCCACCAAAAACATTTTCTCCAAGCAGCCACCAAACACCTTCCCGTTGACTACGAGAGCCTCTTTTATGTCCATTTTGTGACCACCACCTACTATCCAACACTACTGATACAGGGAAGTAAAACTAAACCTCCATTTGTTCCTAAAATTCATTCTTTGGTTTTAGAGAACATGAACTCATCCAGGTCAAATCAGGAGTTTTACTTCCCTGTATCATTATGATCATCCATTCTTTCAAAAAATATTGCTTTTTGTGTTAAGTTCCACAACATAACATATGCCTTTTCTTCCTCTTCACTGGTTATTCCCTTCATTGTTGGGGACTTTGATTTTTCTACCTATTTAAAATATTAAGAGTTCCTCTGAGCCATGACACAGACTTTCTTCCTTCCAAACTAAACATTCCTATTTATAAACTGAAACCCAAAAACATTTATATATGCACATGGTATGCACATAATTTCACTATCCAGCTCAAATTGCCTCGCTAGAGCATATATGTTTTCAGTTCCTCCTGGATATCTAAACGGAAAGATTCAGAGGCAAATTAAGACATAATATGTCCAAAATGGAAACCGTACCTGTCCTTCAGGAATCCTATTCCTACTGTATTTATTCTGATGATGAATATCCACGTTGCCAAAACATCTGTGTTGCCAAAGCTAGAAACCTTAGAATCAAGATTTCCACTCTTGCCTACCTCCTACCAACACTGACAAAGCATTAAAGGGAACACATTTCCCATTACTAGGAACAGTCAAACTAGATAAAAATCAATATACAGCTAGAGAGGATCTGAGCTCCAGAGGAAGTTAGTGAAAGGTGGAGACATCAAAGTGGTGGCTGAAGGCGCATCCAAAAAAGGCAGGTCAAGTTGAATGTCAAGGTGGCTAGACTTGCACACTCCCATAAACATGAACAGAAACCTGAGCTTATATTGTAAGTGGTTCACTGAGTCTAGCTATGCCTCAGAAACCCGATAGGTGACCAGAACATCTGAACCCATCCCCTCCCCAAAATTCTCTTCTGTTAGGAGTCACAGTGGAGGTTAATTTGGTCTTGCTACGTGCTCTACTTCCCTATTGAATCGATATTAGCTAGGAGAGTACACTGATAATCTTATTGGTTGATCATGGTTTGACCCACTTATGCTCACATTTGTGACTACTCTATAAATTACCTGTGATTAAACCCTTGGGGCAACCCACTTCCACTTCCTGTCTTTCAGGAGCTTTTCTTATTCTCCAATAAACCTCTCCTATTCTTAACCTCCTTTGTCCTTTAGACTTGCTTCATTCTTCATCTTCAAGGGACAGGAACTGGAACATCTGACTTTGAGCGAGCGAGTTGGGATTCAGTTTTCCTGTGTCACTACCAGAGCCCTCTCTTAAAAAAGTTTCCACACCATCCTCCAATAGCAGATTGCTGGGACTAATTGCTAAAGCAGGGATCATTAGGGGTCCTTCAGTATCCAAACTGTACTCAACTAACAGTTTATCTCTCCTGACCAATCAGGCAAAAGTCAAAAGAATACAAAATGCAGGTCCAACTTCAGATCACAGCTGACCACACACTCAGACTGCACTGTTTGCCATCTGTGGAAACTTAGTCAAATTTCTTTATCATCTATAATCTACCAGAGCCAGGCATGGACAGGGAAAACAGCAGTATTATCAGGACTCAGGCCTCAGATTCACAGGTAAGAGAGTAATGGGCTAGGGATTTAGACCATGCCCAAAGCCCTGGATTAGATATTCAGCGAAAGAGAAAGCAAGGGAAGAGGAGGGGAAGGGAAGGGAGGAAGGAGAGGAAGATACTGGAAAACTGGAGAAGGTGTGTGAAATATTTTCACTTTCTCTGGCTACTTCAGCACACGCAGAAGTTCAAAATGGATTCATCAGGATATTTACCCTCTTCTCCACTTTGTGCTCACAGTAGGCCCAGTTGTATATTGAAATTTCCAAAGTAGATCACCAAATCGCTTATGCTAATTTCCATTCTAAAGAGCACTTATTCACATTCAAAAACCGCAAGAATGTGGCCCCCCCTTTCAAGCCAGATAGAGATCACTGGAGGGCACTCCCATGCTAAGGGCAGAGGGAGGCCACAGCAGAATTCCTGAACAGCAGCTTTGAAAAGAGCTAAGATACTCTGAGCTCAGTCCCGGGTCTCGCTTGCCCAGCCCCAGCTTTCCTGGTGTGGTGAAGGCGCCAGTCGCTAACACTGAAGATGGTGACCTCATGGGTGAAATATCTCAAACATGTTAAATAACATTCTTATGAAAAAAAAAAAAAAAAAAGGACCTCTCAGTCCTGGTAAGAGGGGTGGGCTTGTTACTTCGCTGTCCCCATTGGCAGCTGCTCCTCTGCTGTCTCTTTCACTTTCCATTTCCCTTCATATACAAGTCCTGACCTTGGCCTTCTACCATCTGTACAGTTCGCAGCTCCTCCACCTGACACCCACTCTAACAAGTCGGCCCTGCTATTCTTGGCCAACACTCAGTTTACTGCCCTGCTCTACCTCAGGCTCTGCACCTCAGGGCCACTCTTACCTGCAGTCCCACTGGCTTCTCCTCCTCCTCCACTGCCTGGCCTGCTCACCTCTTGAAGAGGTTGATTTCTGTGTCTCACACTCCATTCTCAACAACACTGCACATTATGACACCAGTCTACTCTTTGAGCCTGTTCGATATTTGCCATTTTTGCTGTCCCCATCTCCCATTTAAACCACATGGTTAACTACCAGAGTTTAAGAGGACTTGAACACCCTCCTAAAGTGAAAAAGAGATATTTCACCCATGAGATCAGCACCTTACTGGTGCCCTCACCACACCTTCTTACCACCTTCAGAGTCACGCGCATCCCTAAACTTAAAGACAGTACATTACAAAAAATTAATAAGTATAATGTGTTTTTTTGTTTGTTTTTTTTTTTGTTTTTTTTTTTGTCTTTTTGAGACAAGGTCTCACTATGCAGTTCAGGCTGGCCTTAAGCTCACTTTGTAGCTCAGGCTGGTCTCGAACTCACAACAATCCTCCTGCCTCAGCCTCCCGAGTGCTGGGATTACAGGCCTGTGCCACCACGCCCGGCTAATAAGTATAATGTGAAGCCATCAAAAAGTTAAGTGAGGGCCAGCCAGATAGCTCAGCCCTGCACCACGTGCCTTGCCAGTCCCACGGCATGCAAAGATGGCGAATGACACTGGGCATGGTGGCATATGCCTGTAAACTCAGTGCTTGGGAGGCTGAAAACAGGAGGATAACTAGGAGTCCGATCTGTGTAGTGAGACCTTGTAGACCCTGTACTAAATAAATTAAAAAAAAAAAAAAAGCTAAGTCAAGAAAATAATTAAACTGACAATGGTTACAGTGCAATAAAGCTTCATAAAACTTATTATGGGAAAAATTACCTATGACACTGAGTATAGATGGCTTGGCAGACTTTATTAAAGAACCAGCACAACACACGTAGTTAGTTATCTAATGAGGAAGTATACTGAATTCCTTAAACAAAAAACACTGGGAATTTATAGCCAATGATCAGAAGTCGAAGAGATGATGTTGAGAGGGAGAAAAAAAATGAGATCAGGGAATATCCCAGCTAAGGTAACCTGACAGGATTCTAGAAAGGAACCCAAATAGGTATGGAGTGTAACCAAGCATTTAGATGGCTTAACTGAGTTAGCAGAATTCATGCTAACCCTGCACTACACAGAGACGAACACGGATGTTAAGCTGGGGGGAAGATTCCACAGAGCCTGACTGGAGTTCAGTCCAGGAGAGACTCTTTGTCACTGTCTCCTACTTAAAAGTTGCTGGCATTTTAACACATCTGTGAATGGATCTGCAGCTGATAGCTTTCTTCAATTTCACTGCTGTAAGCTTTACCTTTTAGTTGTAAATAAGCACCAACATCAGACTGCAACTCTGACTGGTAATTACTCTGGCACTGAGATATTTAATGTTTCTTTAAGTGGATTTAATGTTTCTAACACATTAAGGATACCATGTTAGGATAAATGGTGTGATTCTATGAACTGATTACATTATGAATTTATACTTCCATTGAATGACCTATTGTCTGAGCTTTTAGATTATTTCCAGTTTTCTTTGTAACCACCTCCTCCTCAATTCATCCATTTTGGAATAAATTTGGTTAATAATGTTGTCGGCAGCTGAATTAGGTAGAAATATAGGCAGTCAGACAGGGCCAGGCCCTCAAAGAAACAGCACAAAAGACAAGATACATTGCAACTGTGAGGGAAACAGATGCTTCCACTGTGGGCCAGACCTAAAGACCAAATATGAAACAAGTGCTTACCTCCCTAAAGATGAGCAAGATGGATCATCATGTTGAGAAAGCCAGCAAGGGTTACTAATCCAAGCACTCCTGACTGCCTTGTAAACTCCTGTTCTATATTCAGGACCATTTTCTAGATGACTCACTTCCTCATTTGGTCCTAGACTTATCAATTTTACCTGAACGTTGGTGCATGTAACCTTATTAGTCCACGATAGTTTTGTTCCACCTCCTGCCCACCTAAGCGTTCTGTGAAGAACCAATTCCCATGTTCTCCACCTTAGACCCACTTCACCACATGGTTTTACTCTATAAAAATACCTGGAAGAGACAGCCCAGGTTGCCCTCCTGTCCCTCTCTCAGACAGAAGCTTTCTTTCCACAATAAATATTCTGCTCATAACCTCCGTTTGTTCCTAAAATTTATCCTTCAGTTTTAGAGAACACAAGCTCATCCCAGGAACCTTTCAAGTTGGGAGTTTCTTTCCCCTGTATCAATAAGATGATTGATCTATTTACTACATTAAAGCAGCAGTAATTTTTGAAAATTGTAATATTTTATATATGAATCCACTTGAACAAAATACAAAACTTAAGAACCTTATTAACTTTCTCTAATAAATATCACTTGTAACAAAACCAAGGTACCACTTAATAACATCTTTGCTTAATGAATTAGAAATTCTTCTATTTTAATTAATCAGAAGTTCTATTCAAGTTGATTTTAAATAAAGAAAGTCATTATCTCACTCAACAGTGACTCCAGAATTACAGTAGTTTGATTCAGGGACCGACTGATTCCATCCCGGAGCTAAGCTGTTTACACTTCTTTCTTCCACTTTTAATACATCCATTTTGCCCTCAAGCTGGATTTCTTCTTGGCAAAGGACACCATAGAGCAATATGAAGCACCTATTCAGACATTACGAGTGTCAAAACCTGACATGTGCCTTCCCATTCAACCTGCCCTTTCTAAGTGGAAAACGTCTTTCCCTCTCCCCCAATTCAAATAGCTGGCTATAATGAGGAAAAGAAGAAAGCGTTCTGTCAATAACCAATCCCTGCCAAGGGAAATTGAAGCATTGTGTTTATTGGCTTAACCCAACCAAAATTGTACTTGGAACAGAAGTGAGACTGTTTTCTCTAGTTACCCAGAGAAGAGAGGACTTGTGAACAGTACCAGGGAAAGAGGAATAAAAAACAGATTTGGGTGGACCACCAATATTGTTTGCCTCAGCAACAAGGAAGTGGTATGGCTCTTAACAGTGAAAATATCACAAGCTACAGCAAGAAGTGTTATGCACCAAGTTTTCATCAATGTCAGCAAGTTTTAGTAACTTTCTCCCCAGTGGGGATACAATACCCAAGAGCCTCACTTGAAAGAAGAGATTTATTTTGGCTTGTGGTTTCAGTTCATGGTCGACAGGCTCCAAGGAAAGAAAGATCTGAGTGGAAGACAGCAACTCACCTCACAGTGGCCAGGAGGTGCAGAAGGGAGTGCTACCCTCTCACGGCATGGCCCAGGGCCACGCTTCTGCTGACCAGGATGTCTGTCTCATCAGCCAGCCAGCCAGCCAGCCAGCTGCCTGCTTTAAGAACATCTGAGGCTATGGGGCCATGCTCAATGCAAGTCATAGCATTCAGCACCATTCAGAGGGAGTCTGGAGATCCAATGGAGGATGGAGGGAAAGATTTATGAACAATTACCAATTTTCCATTACCAATTACAGAAAGCAAACAGTGGAGCTTCAATCAGGAAAGAGACTGATGTGGAAAGTACTGCCAAGTTTGAAGTACAAACCTATTATGATCTTGGACCTGTAAGGGTGAAGGGAAAATATTCCTTATACCCAGGAAAGGTGCTCTGCAATGAACTGACAATACACAGATAAGAGGAAGAATATGTGAATTCATTAATTTATCTTATTTATTTCTCAATGTACATGGGGACAAAATCATAATATGGATGACAAGAGTATGAGTCATCAAGGATGGTCAGATGGTTAAAGCCTAAATAGCTTCTTGAGTGAGACAGGGGTAGAGAATTGAACAGGGAGGGGACTGGGAAGCCCTGAGCAGTGGTGATAAGAAGATATGGGAGGAGCACAGAAACATAGGGGGTCTTATTATGTAGACAGAGTGAGTGAGGTGCTCTCTCAGATGATGGGGCTGTTACAGTATCCGAGATGTAGTCTCTGCTTCTCCAGCGGCTACTCCTAGAAATCTTTCCTGGGCGATGACTTTTCAAATAACTATAGTCCTTCCAATAAGAATGCTTTGAGGAAACCCTCCACAGAATTTTGGGAGAGAAAGAGGATTGGGGCGGGGAGGGGGGAGATTGAGGAGTGGAATAAGCATTTCCCTGGCAAGCGCAAGGGCCTGAGTTCAAGCCCCGGTTCCACCAAAAAAAAAAAAAAAAAAGATTAAGAGACAAGCAAGTGGAGATGAAGGAAGACTCAAGATATGGTGAAACTGCTTCTCTAGCTTAAAGCAGCTATGCACTGAGATTGGGCGCTCAGTTTTGGAGCCCGTCCTTTGGAACTGAAGGTTAACCAAGTGAGATCTGCAGGGAAAATGTCATATATTACATATCTCCAATTCATGCATTTATAGAGACTGCCCTTACATATATTACAAAAACAAAGATGAATCATTCAAGTAAATCAAACATCAATAAAGAAACAAATTTAAGAAGGATGTATCTCACAGTTGTCAATCCAAGGGGAAAAAAAGGAATAAAGTGCAATAAATATACAGGTCCCCTTTAATTTGTTGTTGTTGTTGTTTCTGTATTTTAGGGAAGGCCTACCAAGGTGTTCAGGGTCTCTCTACTAGATCAGACTCATAGTGATTCTCTTGTTTACAGCCTCCTAAGTGCTGGGATTACAGGTGTGCGCCACCACGCCCAGTCTCAATCATGCCCCAGGGTGGGGCTGGAACAGCAGGCTCAGGGACTGAACCTCTGGCCCCTGCGCCTGCTTGCAGGCGCTTTGATTTGCTGAGCAATTTGGCCAGCCCTAGGTCTCCTTTATAAAACAGCAATGTGCTATACTTTCTGTATGCTATATTCTTACTTTCCAAAAATAGTATCATCAGTTTAAGGTTATTATCAGTAATGATTAGTGAATATGCTACATTATTTGATCAAATATGTAATCTCAAGTTTCTATATGTAAAAGTATACTGTCATGAGCACCATGTAGGGGACCAGAGAAAACTATTTAGTATACATAGTTAAAACTGATAATTTCAGGATCAGCTTAAGAAAATATCTCCAACCAAATCAAAACTCACCCAAGTACATTGTTTGGACAGAGAAGTTTATTTTAATGGAGCACAAGTTCTGAAACTAGATATAAACATGAGATAGAAAATACGACCTGCTCCTGAGCGCTGGGATGGCAGGCGTGTGCCACCATGCCCAGCTGCCAGTCGAAACTGTTATGTGATGATTGTAGGCAGAACACACGGACAGCAAGGAGGAGCAGTTCCGTGGGTCTGCAGTCCACACCGGGCTCTGCTTAGCATGTTGACCCCATGCGCCTTGCTCAAGCCCCTCCCTCAGTGCCTGCCAATGCATCTCGGCCTCCATAAGGTGGTCCAGGCATGCACTCCGCACTTCCCGCATACTGCTCCCCCTCACGTTGGTGAACACCCATCCTCTCCATTCCTGCTCCTTCCATTGTAGATCAGAATTGCATGGAAGGACTAGATTCTAATTTATAAAAATCAGCAATAGCTGTCTGTCACCTGCTACTAATACAGGACACAACTAAAGGGGAAAAACAAATCTCCTGGATTATACCAAAATCCTTGAACTTAACAGATTAACTGCTTAAACACATTTTCAGGAATGAGGCAAAGCAAATTTATGACAATTTAATATGAAAGTATTGCATAAAATAAGACAAACTAATGAACACAGAAATTTGGAAGATTTAGTATATGAAGTCTAAAACACTCTACCTAAAATCCTCATTTGTACTACTCTCGGACACTTCCTTTTTCCAAGTCCATCATAAATTTCCTAGTCTACTTAATATTAGTAATTAACCCTATGGCAATTTGGATGCTTTAAGTTCAATAGTAGTCTTAGGGATTCACTGATAAAAATTTAAAGGCTTTTCTTCCGTATATCCAGAATTACATGGGCCAGCCAGATAGCTCAGTGGATTAAAGCACCTGCTTAGGTAGACACAGGGGTTGGGGGTTTGATCCCCAGCCTGAGACTACCATGACCCCGTCCCACCTCCAGGGTGCACTGAGACAACCATTGAGACTGGGCTTGGTGGCGCTCCTGTAAATCCGGACTGAAAAACAGGAAGGATCACTACAAGTCCGATCCTTGTAATGGGAACCTATCAACCCTATAACTAAATAAATTAAAAAAAAAAAAAAAACAGAATTGCATTAATGCATTACAACAAATAATAATGCACAAAATTCTAAGAGTGGATATTCTTATTATAAAGGAATACCATACGATAAATCAGAACTCTCCATTAACTTTTGCCATTTTTACAAGGCACTTTTGTAATTTCAAATGAAATTCACTGACTCAAATATGACCCCCTAGCAATTTGCTACAATTGTATTTTGAGCGACTGCACTGGATAAACAACATCCTCTTACTAATGATATGAAATTATGTCATCACAAAGACAAATTGTTTTAAAATTAATTCAGCTATACAATTGTTCTTTATAATGCACCAAAGTTGCTCTATAATTATGTCGATGACCAGAAGAATTAGCATTCATACTGGATGTCATTTTTATAATTAGAATAGTGTACATCCTCAGAAGGGAAAAGTTCAACCAGTAATAAAAATTCTGTCTTTACCATGCAGTTCCTCTAAGTATACCAAAAAGACATAGATTGTAAATGATAGCATGCACACTGACATTTGAAAACACTTTACAGAGGTTTTCTTGGTTTGCTTTTTTTTTTTCCCCTCAAATAAAATTCTTATCAGTGCCTACAAAGTCATGTTGTAAATAACCAATGTTGAATTCCAGTTAAATGAACCTACTTGTGAATATTTTTACTTTGAAGCATGGCATCTTCTTGAATTTATGAATGCATATGAAAGAAATCAAATGAAGATACTAAAAGCAAGCTCACTCCTCTTTGTCAACTTCTTATTCCAGATGTGCACATCTGTTACTACAGCACTGATCCTATATTTGGTCTTTTTTGCTTAAAGTATATTTCAAACAAATATTCCACTTTAAGTACAAACCAAGTAGAGGGCAGCCTGTCGTCATTCATGAACTATTAGATTAATTGTTTAGAATTTTTTTTGTGTGTGTGGGTTTTAGGGAAGGGTCTATAGGGTGTTCAGGTTCTCACTACTAGATCTGACTCATAGTCTGATCTGGGACTTGGGAGGTTGTTTGCAGCCTCCCAAGAGCTGGGATTACAGGCGAACACCACCACGCCCAGTCTCCATTGCTGTCTCAGTGCATCCCTGAGGCAGGGCCAGCACGGCAGGCCTCACAGACTGAGCCCCCAACCCCTGCACGTGCTTGCAGGCTCTTTAATCCAATGAGCTATTTGGCTAGCCCCAGAAATATTATATACTTAACTTCCTAACAATTCAGTTAGTAGATTATTTCTGTTTTAAATGAGAATCTTCACTTCTTCAAGAAAGTAAACCAAAGATTGGTCTCAAGGGATTCTTCAGTTTTTGTTGTTAGCTCTGGCAAAAAGCATGAGATCCTCCAAATTCTTGGGAGACTGGTGGGAAACAGGTCTGCTACGACCTGTGATAAAATTGTGCAAAAACACCAAGAAACAATACATCATATACAACTTTCACTTCCACATCGTAACAAGCCATTCTGAAGGTGAATCAGCCGTACCCATGGTCTACAGAGTGAACTTCCTTCAGTGTAGTTATTACCATGTCTGACTGTGCTCTCCACAGGAGGCTTCCATGGCTCAGGTCCTCACCAAAGCTCACACACAGAATGAAGATCTTGCCCATTATTTTCAACCCCTTATATAAAAGCTTTAAAAACTTTAGTATTAGCAACAAAAAATCCCAGTCAACAATTACCTGAGAAATATTTTAGATTAGTGTCAAATTGGGTTTAAAATATCAATTAATTTATTTTGCCCTATGCAAATATATCTAACACAAATAGAGAAAAAACATCGAAGAATATGTGCTTCATAAATAAATACAGAAAGCTGGGCGTGGTGGCACATGCCTGTAATCCCAGCACTTGGGAGGCTGAGGCAGGAGGATTGTTATGAGTTTGAGACCAGCCTGAGCTACAAAGTGAGCTTAAGGCCAGCCTGAACTGCATAATGAGACCCTGTCTCAAAAAGACAAAATAAATAAATAAATAAATAAATACAGAGAGAGAGAGCACATGCTAGAGAGGATATAAAGACAGTGATAATGGGGGACAGCAACAGAGAGGGACTGAGACAGGAAGGGGGCTGTCAGTCTGAGAAGAGACAAGGGAGGGGAGGGAAGAAAGGGTGGCAAGATTAGTCACCCAAGTTGCAGAAGCTGCTGAAGTCTGTTTGGAGCTGCTTTTTCAGCGGGCATGTAACAATGATCAAATGTCCATATGCTCACATGACTGCTACCCGCAAAGGTGTAATGAAGACAACTCTTGTTACCTAAACATGCTTTTCTTAGGTGCACCGTAGAAAAGTACATATGAAGTCACTTAGAATTATTTTGAAAAGCTGCATTAATCCTATATTAAATATAGTGCAAAATACAGTATCAATCATAATTCCTACCTCAATTAACTTGCTTTTATTCTATGAATGAATCAGAGTAGCTTTTCCAAGACCGTTCCTACGCACCCAATACTGAAAGATAAATCTGTTAAACTGAACAGAACTATACCGTTAACTGCAAACAGAAGAGTAACACTTAATGTCCTGAACAATTTTAACTTGTTCCAATGAAAAATGTCTTCTAAGCATAAAATAATCACACAGCTAGCAAATCACCGGACCTGAAGCAGCACACGCCCTGCTTTCTTATGCTGCATCGTGGAAGACTGACTGGGAGTAATTTTCTTCAAAACTAAAGGCCGGATTTCAATTTCATAAACTACTGTTTGGAAGTGTACTTCTGTGTTCAAAGTTCACAGCAGTTTTCTTCTTCCAATCTAAACACACATCAGGCTCCCACAGGAGCTATCTGAAGCTTCCTGCTTTCTCAGTGTACTAAAACAAATGCTTACCACATCACGTCCTGAAATACATGTAGGGACCAGAACTCAGCACAGTCATGCAACTGGCTTCTGCAATGGCCTTTGAGTGTGTTATTATAGTCAAACAAAGTAAATTTTTTAATCACTGTGCTAAGTAAAAATGTAAATAAAAAATTATTTCCATTCCACAATGGAAAAAGGATTTTTAAGGAAAACCTTGCACATTTTATGATAAAATTATCCTTGAAAGTTCTCTGATGATTCAAAAACATCATTTGTTTCTGGCAATTCAAAGGAGCCTATTTATAGCATCACTTCAACTATAAATTCAGCACAGCCACTACATTCCATTTCCTCTCACTTTCTGCAGATTCACTAGTCATGATCAAATAAAGTTGAAAAATGAAAGCTATTATCTAAGCATTTACCAAAACATTTTACGCTTTCAACTGATTTTTATTCTGTGTTCTCTATTAAATTGGCTTGATCATTTGATACAGTTAAGTTGAATATTCCTGAGTACAATACAATACACTGGAGGATAAGACATAAGTTGTACCCAGGTATGTGCTGCACACCTATAATCCCAGCACTCTGTAGAGGTTGAGCAAGAAGGTCATGAGATTAAAGATAGCCTGAACTACAGAGTGAGAGCCTGTCACAAAACAAAACAAACAAGATATGGTTCATTCACTGATTGACATATCAAACTAAAAAACTAAGTATTCCAAAATTATCTTGTGTGGATCAGCAATTAGGCAGTTTACACATCACAGATAGCAAAATAGACAATAAATGATACATTGGGGGAATGTTTAACAAATAAATAAAATGCACAAATCAACAGATCTGAGAAGTTCTGTTGTCAGATTGAAACACAGGACCAACCGCTCATATAAGCATGTGATCTATATTGGTTGAATCGATTAATGAATAGGTCCAAAATCTATCTTCTAAGGTATTAAGGAAACAGAAAATTTTATTGTATGTCAGAAATGTATTTTAGTTTTTCAAGTGTAACTGTGAAGGAAGTCACATTTTACAAATATATTTGTTAACTTCTCATAAAGGTAAAATTGAGTTTGACTTAAAAAATAACTTGTCTTGACTATAATGTACTATAATAGTAATGCATTTGATTTTTTTTGCATTTGAGAAAATGACTCAGCTTTAAGTATAACAAAATTTTACCCAATGTCCTCCCCTGTAAAAATGTATAATCAAGCTAAAATTATGATTAAAAGGTAAAAGCAGTAACTTTGACAAATTAAACGTCATTATTATGTATTATTTCTAGATATAAATGTTCTTATTAACATCTACAAGCTTAACTCAGTCAACTGAGTCAGAAACCCCATGACCTTTAGCTCTAAATGCCTGCTAACATTCCTTCATCTCTTTTATTCTCACAGTGAGCTTGTGATTATGTAAAGGAAAGTTTCTTTGCTTTGCAAGTGGAAAAACTAGCTCACAGAGAAAGTACTCTGCACAGAGTGATTCACAAAGTCAATCTCAGGGAGCTGATAGCTATAACTTCCACCTCAAAAGTCCAGGAAAAATACAAATTGCAATTGTAGTTTTTTTTTTTACCCTTCAACACCCATGCTCACAACAGTACACCTACCTTCCCAAAACACAAAAAAAGTAGGCAAACACAAACAACGCCTACACATAAAAGAAGGGTCTGAATTGTAGATAAAGTGTTGAGTTCTGGAATTAGAATGCAGTAAGACTTCGAGCAAATGTGTGAAATCGCCCCAAACTTCTATTACTTTAGGTGAAAGAGCAAGATCTTCTCTCCGGATCACTTTTGAAGCTCAAAGAAGGCATAGTGAATGCATTTTCCACTTTAATTCCCTGACCCAAATCCGTGCGATTTGAGAATACCTAAGTGAATTATTCAATTTGGGCAAAAAAAAAAAAGTCTGCTCAAAACCCAAGTGGTCAGTTGTTACTGACCATAAAACAGATAAGGTCAAAGTCAAGGGAGTGAATCCACAGTACACTTACGTGGACGTTTGCAAAGTATTACCACAAAAAGACTGTGGGCCCCGGCTCTCGCCCTGAAGCCCTGAGAAGGAAGGCAGACGCCCCTCCTCCAACCCTTCTTCCACTCTCCCCGGACCTCCGCAGCCGCACGCTGCGCCTTGCCAAGAGGACTGATCCCAGTCACCTACAAATCCTCACTGCAGAAGTACCCCCTTGTTGAAGCCCAAGTAGCAGAACCAGCGCCTTTCCAATTATCCCCTGCAACTTCCCCAGTCTCCTTCGTGCCTCGCTACTGAGCTCAGACTAGCTTGGCTGCCGGCCAAATTCCTCTCTGCTTTCCTTGTCAGTCGTAAACTTGGAAAGCCCTCCTGGACAGCTCAAGGAGACCTTTTCATCACGCAGTGGAGCAGTACCTTAGCCTGGCCGCTGCTTTCAGCGAACTTGCAGTCACCAGCGACTGTACTCAGTCAGCCGGCGGGTTTTCTAGCGAGGCTACTAGTTTATTTGGGGGGTGGGAGGCTGGCGGAAAGGAGGCGATTTGCAAATCTAAAAAACCGCCAATTGCTGTCAAGAGTTTCCAATCTCCTTCCATTCGTTCTGGCTCTCAATCTCTCCTTTAGGACCTAATGACCCAGGAGTTCCTGCAGACAAAATCGCATCCAGTTCTCCCCCTAGTTCTATACATTAACGAGGCAGCCATGAGTAAAACTTTCTCAATCTTTCTTTTCCCCGCAAATGTGGCTGCAATATCCTTTTAAGAGCAAACACAAAATGAATGCTCTACATCGTTCCCGGTGGCTCAACTGTATTCTGTCAAACTCAGAGAATGAAGTAGAATAGTATAAGGTCTGACTGCAAATGAAAGTAAGGCGAGCTAAACTGGGGGACGAAACTAAGACGCAGGGGAGTCTGCCCGCCAGCGCTCATGCGGAGTTTGCCCGAGGTGCGGAGGGGCCCGGCCGAGCCCGGCGCGCTCGCCGCGTCCTCCTTACTCTCCCCTGGCGCGCTGTGTCCGGCGGCCGCGGCCAGCTTCCTGCTCCAGCCCCATCCAGCGCCGTAAACACATTCCGAGGAAACCGGCCGCCGGCTCCTCCCGCGTGGGGCGCGCGCCGCAGCTCTGGAGCACGGAGGGGCAGAGCGCGCCCGCGTCGGGTGGCTCGGCGAGCGCGGGGCCCAGGTCTCAGCACCCTGGAGCGGGGACCCGCCCGCCCCGGCCCGGCCCGGCCGCGAAGTGCCCGCGCCTCCCCGCCCCCAGCCCACCTCTGCCCAACAAAGGCGGCCGGAGCGGGAGAAGTTAGTGGGGGCGCCGGGCTGCGACCGCGACGCTCGGCCCTCGCAGTCCGCACCGAGACGCACGGGTCTCCGGGCGCGCTCCGCGCCTGGCCCCGGGACAAAGTTGCCGCACAGAGCTCCGCGGGACCGGGAATCCGCACCTCGCCACGGCCCCGCCGCCCCTCGCCCCGCACGGCGGCGTCAACAGGTCTCCGCCCCCTCTCCGCGCTGCGCGCCCTCCGCTTTCCCCAACCCCCAATCCTGGGTCAGCGGTGCAGGGCCCAGCTGACCGTCCCACTAGGTGCGGGACCCCACAAGGTGCGGGAAGCCGCGAGCGGCGGAGGCAGGGCTGCAGCCGGGGACCCCACCTCCCGCGCGGCCGGGTACCTTGAGGGCGCAGCGGTCCGGTTCCCGGGGTTCTCGGCTCCCCGCCGTTCCCGGACGCACGCGTAAAGTTTCTCGGCTCCCGCGCGGGCCGGACGCGGTGCCTCCGGCTGAGGTGCCCTCGGTCCTCTTCTCAACCAGCCGAAGCCAGAACTGATGTAGGCAGCGCAGAAGCGCGGACTCCGGGTCGCGCCGGCCGGGAACGCGGGGCTCCCCCTCCCGGCCAGACCCCGGCTGCGCGAGTGCCGAGAGCCCGAGCACGCCGAGCCGGGGAAGTGGGGCGCAGAAGTGATCTGGGGGGGCGCTGCGCACCCCTTCCAGAGCATATGGAGCTGAGCCCGCGCCGCACCCTGCCACGCCCCACCCCACCTCACCCCACCTCCTGCCGAGGCGCCGGATCGCGACGGTTCCTTCGCTCGTGCGGTTCCCAGCACGACTTCAAAACACCTCTTCTGGGGCTCAGTGGGGTCCGAGCTGCCCCAAGTAAAGCAGGACCCGGAGCACGCACGCCTCCCTCGGATCCCTATCACGAAAGCGCTGGCGCAGTTAAGCAGTGACAGCAACGCGAGGCCCCACCCCGCCTCTTAAACTCCACCTGAATCTCTGCACTTTTGATTTCTTTTGACACGAGCAGGGTCTCACCCGCCAAAACGTACTTACTGCTCCGCTCACAGGCTTACCTCAGGACCCAGGACTTTTGTGCTGAGGTCCAGAAAAAAATACAACAAAGCTTCTCTGACTCGCGGAGCTGTGTGGGATTAGGGGAGCGGGGAACTGCTGTTCACATAGGCGGAGCATTCCTACAGCATGAGAGGATCTTTACTAAAGTTTTTGGAGATGCTACTCGGGACTCAGAGCACTAAATTTGAGTCTGAATGGGAAGATAGATGTACAAAGAGGTTTTACGAGATTAGCATTATGATGCGTGACGGCTGCATCCAGACCGCAGGATCCGGGAGGCCGCTTCTCTTCCCGTCATCCTCGCTCATTTGCTTGCCCCAGGACACTTCTGCTGGGTTACAGCAGGCGAAAGGAATTAGTGCTTCAACTCCCAGAGGCACAATCGCATGTACATGCACGGGAGTTAAGAGAGTAGCGTCAGACCAGGGGAGGAAGGGACTCCACCCAGACTGGTACTTACAACCCACCCTACATTACGGAAGAGGATAGTTGAAAATGGAAACCTTCCTGCCCCTATAACTAACTGAGCCAGCTTTCTCCCGGATGCCCTTGAAGCTAGAAAGAATCATTGGGTGACACTGGCAACACATGGTCACTAGAAAATGCCTGACTCTAGGACAGTGACCAAAAGAAGACTGCCACCTGGCTCTACTGCGCTCCCTTATTTTGCCTACAAAGTAAGTGATGGTTTTCCCTAAATCGCATGTTTAGGAAGTATTAAAGCAAGGGCCAGAAATCAGACTTCTTAAGGCTTGGCAGGTTGCCCTCTTTTAATTGTTCCCTCCCCCATTACAACTTTAAGCACACATTTAAAATCACTGTAGAGAAAACATTAATCTGAGGACAATACTAGTTGCTAAATAACCATTAAACAACTCACGTATGAAAGTCTAGGGTGCCAAATAGCTCAGCAGATGAAAACACCTGCTTAGGACAAAGTGACCCATTCCCAGGGCCTGCTGTGCCAGCCCAACCCCTAGGACACCCTGAGACTTAGACTAAGACTGGGTGTGGTGGCACACCTGTAATCCCAGCGTTTAAGAAGCTGTGAACAGGAAGATCACTATGAGTCCAATCCACGTAGTGAGACCCTATAGATCCTGTACTAAATACATAAAAAAAAAGAAAAATCTAGCCAATTAATGATTACTTGTTATCAACCTGACTATAAAAATACAAACAAGTGGAAGCTTAGTATTTGGGATAATGGAGCTAACTAAATGCATGGGAAATCCATTTATGCTACAAATGTGTGCTTTTCTTTTTGAAGGATTTTCATAGAGAATTCAAACCTCCCAGAACCTAAGCACCTAAGGCACGCGGACCCTCATCTGAGAAAAACTGGACCTGCCTCCAGTATATCGTAGCTCTGCTTCTGCATTACAAGGCTAAAGACTAATCAGGCTACAGAGATCAAACATACTGGGAATTAATGAAAAATCTCACCTGCCATGCATATTCCTCCGTCATTTGCTTCCATGATTTTAAAGAGAAGGACCTTTAAATGCTTTCTCAGCATTGAGTCTTCCTGGGTGGGCGTCTGGAGAGGTAACACTGAGGTCCTCAGAGATAAGACAGTAAGCGAGAGTTGGCAGTGAGAATTCACTCCTGCTCCATTTGCTTTCTCAATTAGCTGTTGAAATAACTTCCTGAAGGCATTATATATCTTTCCTTTAGAGACCTCCTCCCTAAAGAGACCTTAATGTTGCTTAAAAAAAAAAAAAAAATACAACTGCAAACTGCATCCACCATCAAGGGTTGATGACTGGGGGTACATGAGTCTGGGAGTATAACTGTTTCCACCCATTACGTACAGAGCTGAAAATAACTCATTTCCACATTTTCTTCCAATGTTTAAAATCGTGCTGCTTTGTGATTTTTATATCCTGACTTTTGATATGCACTGCTTTCTGAAATGGCTGAGAGGTATAAAAGTCTCAAGGCTGTCAGAACCCAGTTTTAAGCAGCACTAAAACCAAACTGAAAGAGATTTTACATGAGATTTATAGCATGCCCCAGGAAGTGAGAGTGAAATGCCAAGGAGAAAGGTTGCATAACACTGGCAGTGCGTGACCCTTAGAAAATACATAGTTCTACCCATCCTCAATGCTTTACATTTCCATTTGAAAGTTCTTCACATTCATCATAGTTGAATAAAGACATTCGTGAAACCTCAGAAGCCTTCTGATAATTTTGAAATTTTCTTGCTCAAGCCAGTTTGAAGTTTTACTCTCCTAAACTAAAAGAACATTAAGACTGAAAACTGCTTGTCTTTATATTCAGAATAATAATTTTATTGCTGTGGCTGCAAAGATATGCTTATTGTTTAGTTCTAAATTATAGCAAATGCACCATATAGGTAATTTGATAACTTTTTAAGATAAGGAGATGGCTCAGTGGATAAGCGCTTCCCTGGCAAGCACAAGGGCCTGAGTTCAATCCCCGGTTCCGCCAAAAAAAAAAAAAAAAAAATGGAATCAAAATCCCAGTCATGTGAATTGAAAAAATGGTGTGTTTCTGTATGCTATGGACAACCTAGCCAAATACTTTTTGAGTAGTGCCATGTGCATCCCCATTGGTATTTTCCTTCAGACTCCCACTGTTTTATCTCTCATGAAAGAAAACTATGCATTTTGGTTGCCCCAATTAACACCATGAAACATGTTCACGGTAAACAACAAAAATGTTACAGGCACATCAGAAAGGTAAAGAAAATTACCTGCATTTCTAATCGCCATGATTGCGATTTCTATTTGCTGTCTGCTGTCCAGTGCTTGTTGTGGTCACTGGGAAACTGTAATAAATAATATCCATTTGATGTAGTCTTCTATGGTTTCCAGGGTTTCTTTCTAGTGCTTATATTTTGCTAAACCTAGTCACCTGTGTTTTGGGGTAGTATCATGTAGTTTTATGTATGCTAATTTACTTGCAGGTGAAGTATAAAGATAAAACATTTCTCCTATGTTTCCCCTCCCAAATTGACTTTCACTCAAATGCTAATTTCTCTTTCATCCAACTTCACAAATTGGATGATTCATTATTCAATGATTTTGGAAGTAATCTTCATCATCTATTAATTGAGATATAAAATAGGCTCTGCTTATGTAGAACTTCCAGATGTTACTGAATAGCATGCACAGTATAGGAGGACTCCTCTAGAAGGCCATTCCAGCCTGGCTTCCAGCCCAGATGCCCTGCTAGTTGAGCCAAAAGAGCCAACTTCATGGAGAAAAGGGTCTGTCCCAGCTACAAAGCCAGCCTCAGCTGGCTTGGATTAAAAACTAGCCAAGCCCTCACTGACGTTCCTGCAGTGGCTAGGAAAATAGGTTCTAATTTACATGAATATGCAATATAAGATGCTTCTGATTTATGTCAGTGTATTCCTATAATAAAGCACTATCAATAATCTCTGTCTACATTGTTTAAAATACCTCCTGGGGCAAGGTCTCCTCCATTCAGAATTTTTCTCACATTCTTTCTAGCTTGTCTTTTGGAATGAACTTTGGAATCACTCTGTTTTCTTATCTTATCTTTCTCTTTCCCACCTTTGACTTCAAAACTCTTGTGGTAGGATTGTGTTGAGCTTATACATCAACTTACATGAACTTTGTTCTTTTTCTTTGGATCCTTACAGAGGATCTTGAAAAGACCTGACTTCTCCATCCTCTCATATTATACCTTTATCTTCTTGCCTAATAAATCACTACTTGTCCAGTACCTAGTTGTTGCTAAAAATAAAAAGGCCATTATCCTATAAAAACTGCTCACACAAATAAGCTTTGGAATGCAAGAGCTCTGCTCTACAGTAGCAATGAGCAAAGGTGCAGATATTTGCCTGTGAGGGCTGCTCTTGGTTCACATCCGGGGTACTGTACTCCAGGTCATGCGGCTGGGCCCAGAACAAGCAGCTCAAGGCTCCCTCGGGGCAAGCCCTACTCACTGCCCAGGAGCAAGGAAGCATTTGTAGGCTTACAAGTTTGCTCAGAGCAATTTCATTTGTACCCAAAACCACTGAGTTCAGAAAATATATTGCTCATTTGAGGATTTAGATACTTGAAATGCAAATATAGGACGTTTTACTGAGAGAACTACGTTATTTTTCGTCAGTACACTAGAAAATCAATCACCTAAAAATAACTTTTGGCAAGAGAAATTTTTATTTGAAAATTATGGGTTTCAGACTTTCACTCAAATGCTGATTTCTTAATTCTTTTCAAAATCCCATCTCAGAATTTACCCATGCCTGGTGGCTTTACAGAAAAACAGAGAAAAGCAAGGCTTCTCTATGCTTGAGCCTGACGTAATGTGATTTGGGAAAATGTCATCTTGCTTCAAAATGCAAAGGGGATATTGGCTCCTATCACAAACTAACAACAAACGACATTCTCTCACTGAGTATCGTTTTCATTTCTGGGGATAAACAGCCCTAACAGTGGCTTTTCTGTAAAAGGCAATCTGGGGAAAGAATACCTAGCACAGAGACTCGTCATGCGGCTCTGAGTCAACAGTCTCTGGGCAATCTGAGAATAACACAGATAATGTGCTCTTGGTTGAATGGAAACTGACCGACAGCAGGAGACCATGTCCCAGCTTCAAAAACGAACCAATTTAAAAATTACCAAACCTTTCATTCAGACTAATACCGCAGGTAGAGATCATCCACTTCCCAATAATAATGAATTACTAAAAACAATGAAATGAACATCCCACTCTGTGAATGCAATGATATTTTTAAAAAAGTTTGCACATTACACAAGCAAAGAATATAACACATTTTCATACAAATTAAATTGATTCATTAAATGAATAATTAAACTTTTATAGAAACATTTTTGGCATTGTGTTGTAAATTTTGGAGACAAATAATCTAATGGGTTTTTGTTGTTTTTTTTGATCCAGGTTCTCACTATGTAATATAGCCTGCCCTTGAACTGGCTTATGTAGCTCAGGCTGGGCTCAAACTTGTGGCGATCCTCCTGCCTCTGCCTCCAAAGTGCTGGGATTACAGGCAAATGTCACTATACCTAGCCTCTAATGTCAATGTATGTGTATGAAGTTATAAGAAATTTCTTAAAGCTTTCATAGTTTAAATTTATGGAATGAACTTCCAGCTTTTGACTTTTGGAGGAAATAGTATAACATGAAGTTTTGAAGCACTAGTTTGGATTAAAAAATTGTCAGGTGCAGTCTTTGCTCTGATAATTGTTGACTGTGAAATCTGAAGGTAATAAGTTCTTAATGATTTCATTTCAAAAAAAATATTAATTTGCTCATTTCTAAAACATCGTTGTCACCAAGATGAATTGAGTTAGTAAATGTAGGTCACTTAGCACAGTCTGGCCAATCAGAATAAGATAAATGATAGTTATTCAGAAAAACAGGTAGAGCCACTTAATCTGTTATCTGTTAGTACGGTTTGTCTTGTAACTAAATCAGTGAGTCAAAAAACAAGTAAAACCATATCTGTAGTCAAAAATTCTGGCTGTAGATTGTTCTTTGAGGAAGTAAGATTTTTTAGGGTTATTTTCACAAAAAGGAAAGAATTTTCTTAACTTACATACTTATTTTTGTTTCTTACTGGTATGTGGCATTTATTCATGTAATGTGTGTTTTCCTAGTCCCAAATCCAGCACTACAGTTGTCTCCTCAATCTCTTCTAATCTGTGATAGTTGTTTGGCTGTTTCTCACCAACCATAGTTATCCCCCCTTCTGAACAGGACTGGTTCAATTGAGTATTTTGTAGGAAGTTGAAAAGCTTGACTTGTTTTCTCAGAGTTACCCTGGGGCTGTGAATTTTAGAAGAATGAGCACATAACAAAGAAAGACCACCCAAACTAAGCATCTCCCCCAGTCCATCATATTGTCGACAAATGGTGCGCACAGAGCTGTAGTTAAGGTGGAAAAAGTGCTGTCTGCTGCAGTACACCTACTATTTCCTCCTTTGTAATTAACAAATAGTTGATAGAGACACTCTGAGCATACACAAACTGAATCTTTTTAAGCTTTCATCCAGCAACTCTAACATGGACTAGTGGGTCTTGCCTGTAGCAATTATGACTACTGCATTGTAACAATTTGCAACTTATGCTCATCACTTTTACAGTTTCGGAATTTTTTTTAAAGGTATAAATGTTTCTTCTTTTGCATTGGGAGACATCTTTTAGTCTAGTTTAGTTCAAAATTTAAAGAATGCTTGCTCCCCAAATTAAAACCAGTGAACTGGTAGCATGCAGAAACCTGGAGCTCAGACCTGGGTGAGAATTCCATCTTCCTTCATTCAGCACTAGGGATGGTGTAGTGCTAGCACCAGGCACTGAGCCATCATCCTGGAGTGGTGATTAATACCCAGGCATCTACCCTAAAGGAACTCATATCCAGTAGAAGGAGACTTATGTAACAAAGAAATACAGGTCATGCACTGAAATAGAAACACATTCTCTCATGTTGTGGGAAAAGACATGCTAAGAACTTTGAAACCAGTTCTATTGCCGAATTCTGAGCCTGACTTTGGAAGGTGATTGGTTTCACAGAAGGTAGGTGGGATGGAGACAGACATTCAGGAATATTGTGATCAAGGCTGGAAAAGCAAGCTAACTATAAGAAAGAAAGCTAATTTTAAGAAAGTTCGGCGTGTTTAAAAACACTAATGAAAGCGTGAATTTTATCTTGATAGGAATTGAAGTTATTGAAATCCTGTAATAAGACAATTTCATTTTATCTGAATGGAAGAAGCATTCTGGTGATAATTTATAGGGGATATTAGAGTTGTGTGAGACTGGAAATAGCAAGGTTGTAGGGCTGTGATTCTCTTATTAAACTTGATAACATGAGGTGCCTTAGCTGCCAACAGAACAGGGGACAGGAAAGGAAAGCTGTAGAGTGATACAGTCCTGTCCTTTATTGTATTAGAACAATGTATCTGCCGTGTGGTCTTATGAATTTGATTTATCTCAAAATTGCAGGCCCTGTCCATAACCATAACCTGTTAGCATATTTTAGTACATTAAGATCTTGGGATTTCAAGAATTTCTGACTTCTGAGAATAATCAATGATGCAACATGGTTATGACAAAATCTGGATTTTCCAGACTTGGATTTGTCTACAATCTTTTAAAATATATGTTATTGTGATCTAAGTTATTTTGCAAGAATTTAAACTGATGTTGTTGCCTCTAGGGATCTATTTTATTCTGTATTCCAAATGATACATTTATGTAGGAATTACCACCCTTTTAACTACTTTAGGCCAACATTTAGTCTCAGGCATTAAGAAAGCTTAAAGTTGAGATGCTCATCAGGGAAGGTAAATAATAGAGGAACATTCTCATTATTACTAAGCAACAGGGAATCTAGATAATGCAGTACTATTAGGATATTGGAGAGAGATTAAATTGGGTGTTAGAGATATTTTCTAATACTATCAAGGCAAATGAATAATTAATGGCATTTAGACCACATATTTTTGATCGCAACTAACAATGAGTTTTGGAATAAAAACAGTAAAATTTCCTTGAACTTAAAAAAAAAGCTGGACCAAGGAGATAGCTCTGTGGCATAAGTGCTTGCCTGGCAAGTACAACATCCTGAGTTCAATCCCCAGTCTCACCAAAATATAGTATACACATATTTTGAAGGAGTATGTGAGAAACTGAATGTATTAATCAGAGTGTTGAGTAAAATAAATGGCTCATTCAAACCAGACAATTTGAGAAGATCTGAGCATTGAACACAGAGATTATTTATAAAAGTGGAGACACTTTAAGAAATATAGTTACTAACATTGGGTGTGTTAATGCACACCTTTAATCCTAGTACCCTAGTATGTGGGTTACAGTTGAGACATAGGCTCATAGTGCGCTATATAGTGAAACCCTATGAGAGAGAGAGTGGAAGAGAGAGAGAGAGAGAGAGAGAGAGAGAGAGAGAGAGAGAGAGAGAGAGAATTCAGTGTTATGTTCTGTAGCAGTCAGTGCTTACTGGAGAATCAGAGTTAATGCAAAATATACAAATGTAAAAGAATTTACAAGATTGGTTTACAACAGAGTCAGGTGTGGAAGAGTGCAAAAGGGTTATCTATGTGCCAGAAATCCTAAGGATCCAGTGGAAGCCATGGAGTAGGTGCCAGTGTCTTCTGCAAGCCTGTATCAGGAGGCCAAGGCGGCCATGCTGAAAAGCCGAAGGATCTGAGCTAGACACTGAAGGGTCTCCGACGGAAGCCAGATGTCCCAGGCAAAGGCAAAGACTGGATGAGGAGACAGAGCAGCCTGCTTTCTTTTCCTTTTTATTCTATTTTGGAGATAATCCTCCCTAGGGTGGGTCTTCCACACCCAGAACTATCCTGAGCCCATTTAGTTGGCAATTTCTTCCTCAAAAGAACACAATCAGTTAACTCTGTTCAGCTGGGCATTACAAGTTGACCACTAGTTGATCTACCACATACTCCTTTGCCTGCAGGGGCAAAAGAAAATAGAAGGATTAGTTAACAGGACTCACAGGAGATAAATGTTTAGAGAAGAATGTGTGGTAGAAACTGGCCCTCAGGGAAGGGGCCACCAGGCCAGAAGGGTGCACAGAATATTTGCCAGGATCACCTTCTTCACACATCCTTGCTTCTCTGTTTGTGCTTGATGTGGATCAGAAGCAATGGAAATTGGAAGTATGTGGAGCAATGGGATCCAGTTCCCATGGTCAGTCCTCTGTGGGGCAGAGCAGGAAAAAGAGAGGGGAAAACAAATCTGGAGGGTTCAACTATAGATATTTAACACATATTAATTAACACTTTAAAAGATACCAGAAATGTCTTTATTTAGGTTGGACTTTGTTAAAAAGCATTCCTTGGTTTGTGGATACAGCTCAATGGTAGATCACATCTCTACCATGTTTAGGCCCTGGATTAGATTTGAGGACCACAAAAAACTAAAATAAACCAAGTCCTTGTATGTATCTCTCTTTAATGGTATATTTTGATCAATATCCAGTTTTTATTTCGGATATACTGTGAAATGGAAAATTGAAATGACGGAAACCATCCGCCAGGATTTAGAGGTAAATTTATTCTATGTCAAAGGGCACTGATCAAGATCATTCCTAGAATGCCAGGCCTCAGTGTCCCAGAGAGGGAGGTTTTTATGGAGTAGAAAGGGAAGTACAGAGGCAGAGCACTTGGCTGTCTTCATTGGTTCTGACATTATGCATCACAGTGACTAGTTTCTCAGATACAGAACAGGAACTGTAACCTGGGCAACTAACAGAAGCTGAAGTATACTGATGGAGGGAAAGGTGATTTTTCTGTTGCAATTAGACCTTGGGAAACATAAAACTGAGCATGTTGAATATATTTTAGCACTTTCAAATATGCTTTATAATTTTTGGAAACCAAAAACATGTAAAGTTACAGAAATAACTTGTAGACTTGAGAAAGTATTTGTACATGCCCAATTTATTTTTTTATTTTTATTTTTTGGGGTGGTACTGGGGATTGAACTCAAGACCTTGCACTTTCCAGGAAGGTGCTATGTTACTGAGCTATCTCTCCAGCTCATGATGCTCAACTGAAATAATGATTGAGAAAAAATGAAACATGGGCATAACTTGTAGGATTAAGAATTTTAGTTCTATACTGTGCATCATGAAATCCAACTTGAAACTGAATCAAATATAAAACACAAGACATATGTAGAAAAGTTATTTACATGATGCCCAAAGATGAGAAATTACTTCAGTGCCTTCAGCTAAAGCATGGTAGGGATTTATGAAACTTGCAGTTAAAATAGAAGTAGATCATGTGAGAATCTGTGTGTGTGTGTGTGTGTGTGTGTGTGTGTGTGTGTGTTTGTGTATCTTAATATAGTGTTAGAATTTGGACATGTGTAATTGAAAACTGTTGTTTCATCCACTTTGAATTGTGTTGGAGTACAAGTAGATTACTATTCTGGCAGATCAAGAGTATTGCAATTAGGGATTTCAATTAGTATGGAAAGACTTTTTTTTTTTTTTTTTTTTGTCTTTTTGAGACAGGGTCTCACTGTGCAGTTCAGGCTGGCCTTAAGCTCACTTTGTAGCTCAGGCTGGTCTCGAACTCACAACAATCCTCCTGCCTCAGCCTCCCTAGTGCTGGGATTACAGGCATGCGCCACCACGCCCGGCTCAAGACTTTTTTTTAAATGTATTTGGTGCAGCGTCTCAATTTGCAACTCAGACTCATAGTGATCTTCCTGTTTTCAGGCTCCCCAGAGCTGAGATTACAGGTGTGCACTACCACACCCAGTCTCAGTGCTAGAAAGGCATGTGGTGCTGGGGACTGAACCCTGGTCCCTGTGCTTACCTAAGCAGGCACTTAGTCTACTGAGCTATCTCACCAGCCATAGTATGGAAATGCTTTTATTGTAAATCTTCAAAAGGAGGTGCTATTTAAGAATACACCAACATGTAAAAGTTTTAAAGCAAATTACCTTTATAAATATTGAGTATTTTATTAGTTAAATATTATTTATTTTCTGTTATCCAAACCTGAGACAAAAGTACCTTACAAATTACATTGGTAATACCATAAACTCTTTTCTTTAAAATGAAAACTTGCCTGAAAACAACTGTGCGTCAGGTAATGGTAATGGCTGAGGACTGAATTAGGAGACTCCTAACAGGGTACCTGGAGAATGGATGGGCAAGACTCAGGCATGGACTAATCCCCAGGCATTCAAAGCTGATAGTACTTTAGGAGCAGGTCCCCGTTGGAGGAGGTGAACCACTGGGAACTACTTTGGCCAGACTACATTCATAAAGGCAGAGGAGAGCGTTAGACTCTACATTTTATTTATTTGTTGAAAGTCTTCAGATTTTGCAATTGTATCAAGCAGGTCTTTTCCATAGCTTTCAGTTTTAATACTGGGTTTTTATAATGTGATAACACCATTTACATTTTTCATATGAATATTTAGATGTTTGACAGATAAAGTAGTTCTAGTCCTAAAGTTAAGAATACATTTTACATAACTGGTTTAATAAGGGTAAAACTAATAATTTGGCATCATACTTGAGGTAAGTCATTCAGTGACTTAGAGAATAAGGACAGAAACATGCTTGAAGTCTGAATGATGGGGTTGGAAGTTTGGTTATCCTCCTATCAAGCTCTCTGAATCAGTTGTGCCCACATCTGAGTGACAGTTTATGGCATTAAATACAATGATGTGTTTCATGCTTCCCTGTACCTATTTCTCTGGTGAGAATTATTTTGTCTGTCTCTTGTCCAGATGTGTACATACACAGATGTTCACACTCCTGCTTTAAGATCCTTAATCGTGGTTTCAGAAGCTCCAATCGCAAACAGTAGCTTGCAGTGGAAGCACTTTTGATTCCCAAATAACAGGCTTTACTATGAGAGCAAAGGTTGCATTTGGAATTTCTAAAGCTCAGTTCTGCATATTAAAAACAAGATTGGAGAACTAATAATGTCAAGCGTCAGACTGGAGAAGAGACGTAATCTAAAATCAATTTCCCTGTGCAAAACAAACAGAGGTCAGAGCCCACTTCTGCGAAGAGTCAGATGCAGTACAGCTACCTTGGTTCTGTGGATAGCAGGAAAGTTCTCACCGTAGAACTAAGAGAAATTGTCTCTGGAGAGAGGGCCCCACATGCCAGAGAAGGAAGCTCCTGCTCTCCCTAAAGAGAGAGAAGGCCCTTTCCAATGGCCCTTTCCAAGAGGCTGAGGTCTACACTTCTGCTTCCCCCATTCTAAGTATTCTTCCTAGTAAGAAATACAGGAGGCAATTCTTTTTTTTTTTTTTGTGCAAGGCTCTCATTAGAATGTACAAGTACTTAGTTCATTTTACCTTCAGTTTTAGATTTCCAACAAAACAGGAGGGAAAACCTGATTCAATATTGTACTATGCAAATTTCTTGCATAATTTGTATGTTTTCAATAGTAGCGAGTTTTCAAGGATTTGAGAAATATTTTGAGAAATTAAAATTATTGCAGTGTTGCTTAAAACTGTTCTTTTAGGGAAGATAAAACGAACTCTCAAACCATATGACAGAAAAACCGATTTTAATTTTTTTTAACTTTATGGAAAAAACAAAATAGAACAAAATTTCTAACAAAATAATAGGAGAATAACAAGGTTCAATACATTGAGCCTTGTTACTTTTACAGTAGTTACTCTGAGCACAAGATATGGGTATTAAATCATCACCAAGTGATATTAGCACAACGCTTCTTTTCAATGAACTAAAGGAAACTAGTATTGTAGCAGGCGGGGCTTCTCTCCCAGAGCCAGTGCACTTCAGTCTGTTGCCCAAGTAGGAATTTCTGTCCCAGTTCTGGTTACTTTTGCTCCTGACAAATCTCTGGTCACTGTGATGTACACTGTAAAATCTAACCCCCATGGACAAGCCATTTGGCCTCTGTACTTCCTGCTTGCTTAGTCCATATGAGCTCTTGACTGTCAGAGATCAGGGCCTGGCATTCCGATATAAAATGATATTCGAAAGAAGTACTCCAAAGTACATTATTTTGAGCAAAGCTATATACAGATAAGTTTATTTTCTATTTGCAGCTAAAATATTTATTATAACATAAATGTTAAATGAAAACATAGCTTAAAAGGTTGTATTCTCTTAGGTACAGTAAAATACTAGCTTTACCACTTTACCAGGAGAGAATGAATGCAATATTTGAAATAATAATGGTTTAGAGTTTCCAAAACAGGTTTCGGAATCTTTCTGCAGTAATTCAGGATAAGTACAAAGGGAGCACACTTAGACAGTTATCCCAAAATGGAAGAAAGGTGCATTTTAAGGATACATTTTATTATTTATTTTTAAAATTTGTGAATTTGGTATAAGTCCTCACTACGCAGCTCAGACTCGTAGTGATCTTCCTATTTTCAGCCCCCCAAGTGCTGGCATTACAAGTGTATGCCACCATGCCCACGGCAGGGCTGGCATGGCCTGTGGTGCGGGGTCTCGAAGGTCCCTGAGCTTGCCTAATGAAGTGCTCAGTTTGCTGAGCTGTCTTGCTGGCCCTCCAAAGATACATTTTTAAAAAGTACTTAGGAGAAGAAAAAGAAAACGTATTACTAAGTGTATGAAACAACAGCAAAAAAATGCTGTATACATATGATTTCCTAGCAGAAATTATGGAAATAAATACACAATGGGGTGACATTTTTATAGTGCTGAAGAAGTCTTAAGTTCAGATTCTACATAACAAAGGAAAAATGCATTTTTTTCTAGATGACAGGAATCAGAATGAAATTTTTATTGTCAGCCTTGAATGCAAGAAAGAAGAGTTATTTTTTAATCTGTTATCTTAGTTTGAACAACTTGCATTGCTATATGAGTTACTCTAAACCATCATCCAGTATGTGAAGCTTCTGTGTGAATCTTGTCATCTGCCTTTCTTTCTCCACAATTTATTTTTGCATAAGCTATCATATTTCTTTGAGGGTATTGTAATAGATTTGTTGGTCTAACTTCCTTTTAAGTGTGGGCAGTAATAGCTGTAGGTGCTCAATCTGAAAGTTGTGGCGATTCAGTGACTTATTTGTCTTTGTATTTCTAGCTATGAGCACCTACCTGATGAGTGTGGGTTCCCTATGTATTTGCTAAATAAACTATTTATTAAGTAAGTGACTTTGTGGTAGAAACCATAGATGGAAAATAGGAGTAAAAAACCCCTGTCTTCTAAAGTGGTTATACGCTAACAGTAATGATGAGCCTTTGTACACTGAATTATTTAGCAAGTTTGTGGACTCTGAAAGTCTTAAATAAAACGTGTAACACAGACAAATCCCTTGGGCTTCATTATAAAAGTACTGTAAGAAATAAAGAAGTTAGTAGTTCTTAAGAAAAATCTGATTTATTTTATGCTTTCTTACTTAGCTTTCTTTTGATTGACATAAAACATAATGGAACTCTGAGTTTTCTCAAGAAATAAATTGGGACAGCAGAATAGGTCAGTAAACTAAAGCGCCTGCTGAGGCAGAGTGCAGTGGCCAAGGTTCAATTCCCCACTCGCTGTGCTGACCCTGCCCCCTGAGAATACGATTGACAGTGGGCATGGTGGCTTGCCCCTATAAGCCCAGCGCTTGGGAGGCTGACAATAGGAGAATCGCTAGGAGTCCAATCTACACAGTGAGACCCTATAGACCCTGTACATCCTATAGACCCTGTCCTAAATTCATTAAAAAAAGAAAAAAAAAATGAGTTAATTACATAGAGCCCTAGCTTTGACACATCATACAAATGAGCACTTCTTCACGAACCCTTCCAGCTCTCTTAGAAGTTAACTTCCATACCTGTGTAAAAGCCAGAATGATGATGGAAAAGTTCAAGCTAGTGGCTCACCCGAGGAGATGGTGTTGCAGCTCTTTGCTCTCCTCCTGCTGGAGCTATGGTATTCTTCTTGACTGTAAGTCCACAAGAAGTCAGAGAGGGTAGATCAATAATTTTTAAAGTACCTTTACTATAAACAGTTAAGTTAGATAGAAATATTGTCAGTCAGACAGGGACCAGATAAAAGATAGAACAGCCATACTCACAGACTTCCCCTAGGCATGAAGAGCAGTGACTGATATTCTAAATAACTATTGATTAGGTCACCTTTTTTATTGATTAGATCACTCAGGAAGAGTTCCTGACCCACCCACCCCAAGAAAGACCCCCTTCTTATACACTTGCTACATGCTTTGCTTCCCCATTTCATCGATATTACCTAAATGATTATATTCAGTATCTTATTGACTGACCATAGTTTTGTTCCACCTCATGCCCACCTTTGAGTTCCTATTGGATCAATATTAACTAATCACCTACTCTTGTAATCTTATTGGTTGATTACAGTATTGCACACTTAGACCCAACTCACCTCATGTTTTTGCTCTAGAAAATTCTCTTAAAAAGTGGAGTACTCAGCAACCCACTGAGAATTCTTTCTGTCTCTCTTAGACAGAAGCTTTCTTTCTCCAGTAAATAGATTCTGCACCTAACCTCCATTGTTCCTAGAATTCCTTCAGTTTTAGAGAACATGAACTAGTACTAGAGATCTAGAAGTTTAGGAGTTATGTTTGCCCTGTATGACCTTGACACCCTAGCCCGAATCCCCAAACAACTTTACATGATTTCCTTAACTAAATGTCATCTCATCTAGAATCCAGATTCTTTTTCTGATGTTAGCCCTTGGTTTTTCAGTTCCATGGTGAAATGGATTCCTTTATACAACTTTAGAAGTTTAGAAGTTTAACTAAATAACTCATCAGAGGGCCAGAGTCTCACTTTATAAACATCCTGAGTGTGTGCAAGAGAAGGGTGCAAAGATCGTGTGAAGTGTACACCTGCATGAGGGTGGGCAGCCTGCGTACAAGAAAAGGGACTGCAGAAGGTCTGATTGCTGGCTCTTTGGAGGAGCTCCAGTCTTCTGCTTCAGCTTGGACTTCAGCTGGCTTCTGGCACAGACCGTTCGGCTTCTGCCAGGGATGCCAGAGCTTCTTGGCATAGACTCTTTAGCGTTCTGGCACAGATCCATCAGTCTGCTGAGATGGGCTTAACTGGACACTGCAGGGAGCTCCAGGCCTTGGGCTGCACCCGTCAGCCTCCAGTGTCCAGACACCCTGTGCACACTTCCCCATCCAGCTCCGTGGCTGACCATCTTCAGCCCATCTTGTAACTTCTTCCACATCTGTGTATCTTGTGTTATAGCTGTTTCTCTAGTAAACCCTAATGGATACTGTCTCCTTTGCTAGACTCCCCTCTTCTTTCAGTGATCCAGACAATCTTCATTTTTGAAGGGCTTGACATATTCATCCCATTTTTGGTAAAGTTATATATTAAGACCCACCACAAAGATCACAGTTATATTCCAGTGGTGGTCATCTGCTCACTCCTGTCTTATGAATGTCATTCCTTTCTGTACCACCCCATTGGGCTTTTACATACTATGTTTTTATAAATCTAATATTATATCGTAATGTCTGAACCTCTCCGTAGGATGTGAATATTGGGAATAGAAGTTTTACCTGATTCACTTTGATCCCCAATACCTTGAAACATAGTAAAATTTATATATATAAATTAAATAAACAGTAAAAAATATATATATATATGAATTATAGTAGAAACAAAACTTATTACATACATCAAACCAACATAAATAATTTTAAAAAGAACATAGAGAAACATTGAGTATAATTACCCTAATAGTATTTTCTAAACTAGATAGCTGTGTCTCTGGAACTATATTTGCTTTTTTTTGGAGGTGTCCCTCATAGAACAGTATACAGTAAAACCTATACTTAGAGAAAGCTTAGAGATGTTATAAAATATTCTCTCAATTTTTCTTCATATTGCTACATATTGAAGCAGAATGCATGGCTTGTCCAATAATTCATTGCTTCTGAGCTGTCACGTTATTTCTCTTAAAAGTTACACAAGGAGACCAAAAATAAAGTCAGTGTACAGTAGGGAGAAATTCACAATAACAATGTCTTAAAGAAATAATCAAATCAACCATATTCAAAGCTAAAACCTGTGGTTTTGTTTAAAACTCAACTGAGTCAAGTAGTTTGTATGACTAATGGTGCTAATAAATAAGCCACAAAATAGAAAAACCACACAAGCGCGAAATAAAGACAATAAATAACAGCTAAGCTTTGCGTTTTGCATGTGTAAGCCTCTGTTTATGCAGGCAACTCTAAATTGCTATGAGTGTCTGGCTTTCAGGCTTAATGTTAATTTCTAAATGGACAGACTAGAGATGAGTTCTTGTGAGTAAGCCGAATTCTCTTCTTCACCATGTGACCATTTATTTGACTGGACTGAAAGATTATCTAAGAGATGAGTGAAACACTTCTAGGAGTGTCCACGGATGTTTCTAGATATGCTGGCTGCAAAGGCCAGCCAACTGTGGGGAGAAGTTTCAAAATAACAATCTCACTTTCCTACTCCTTAGAATAATACAAAGCAACAGTGATGTGCTTTGTACCATAGATATTAAAAGCCTTGTGATCTAAAATATAAACACTGAAAATATTTCAGCTAACCCAAAGCATCCCCTACATTTTAAGGAAGTACACATTTTGTCACATTAGATTTAGATTTGTCATTAAAATGTTTTGTGAACAACTGGATGTTCAATTCCTTTGTATTTCTCAACTGGAGACACATTTTATCTCTATATATTTATAGTATTTGCTTGAGTTTTAAATTTACATAAATTATACCCAGTATGAATAAGCACTTAGAACTTATTTTACTTAACAGATCTAGTTATTTCTTCTCATTGATACATCTATGGCTATTTAAGACTAATTTATTCTTTTAGTTTAATTGTTCATAATGTGGTTCTGTATATCATTTGTTTTTTCGTGCTTTTTTTTTTTTTCTTTCAGAAGCAGGGATTGAACTCAGGCCCTTGTGCTTGCTAGGGAAGCACTCATTCCACTGAACCATCTCCCTGGCCCCTGTATATCATTTGTAATATTTCTTTTTGAGTTATAGAGGATTCTGCATTCTAAGTTCTTATTTTAGGGGCTGAGGAGATGGCTCAGTGGAATAAGCACTTCCCTGGCAAGTGCAAGGGCCTGAGTTCAAATCCCCGGTTCCGCAAAAAAAAAAAAATAAATAAATAAAATAAAAAATAAGTTCTTATTTTCTCCTGGTTGTGAAAATAACTTTCTCCAGTCTTTCTTGTAATTTTGTCCAAAAAGTCTAACATTTTTTTTACATACATATTATTTTATCTGTTTGTAGAAAAAGAAGCAAAACTGTAAAAATAGCAGTATTAAAACATTTTTATAAGCTAAGTAGATGATTTTGCATGTAAACACACATACATCTTCCTGTTTATAGACAAAGCAGTGTAAAGATCTAGGGTAAAAATACCTTAATTTGCATATATTTAACATTACCTCTACCCTTTTTTCTTACTGGGTGATTAATGACTCCAAAGAAACTGAATTCATTTTATGCAAAGAGCAGCACAAAAGGGGAAGGCAAAGGAAATTCTGAAAAAGAAGTAGCAACTTAAATGGAGACCCTAAGAGTAAAAGCTGTTATTTCTTTTCCAAAGTACTTACGCTGCAGGGTTGAGTATAGGCATGTCATTATTCATTCATTTAAACTTTTTATTTTCTGCATTAAGTACTATAATTTATTGATAAGAGTTGACAAAGTTGACAATCAAAGAGAAGATTCACTTTAAGTGTCACTGAAGAAAAAAAATTGCAGGTGGCTTTGAAACCATTCTCTTTTGCCTCTCTGATAAATGATTTATGCTCTAGATTCTAGAATCATCGCTAGTCTCCTGTGAAATTTGGGATTATTTTGTAAATTTTGGCAAATGGGATCAAACAAAACTCTATTTTGATGAACAGAATATTAGAATGTGAATTACATTTTGCAATGCTTATCATAGTAATCATCTATATAAAAGCAAATATTTTAAGAAATCATCTTAAGTCTTTCTTTGCACCTTCTTTCTTTTTTCTTTTTGTTTGTTTTCACTGGTGCCAAGAATTGAACTCAGGATCTTGTGTTTGCCAAGCAGGCATTGGGACCACAGCCCTGCACTTCATTCTTGTGTTCTTGAAACTTTACAACACATCGGGTTGTTCCTTTCAGTGGTTTGTCATATGATGATTTCATTAAGAAATTAATTCATACATATGTAGGACTTTACTGTTCCCCCTTAATTAAAATCTCAAGCAAATGAAAATAGAGGGTCTGCATATTTTGTTAAATGCTGTCCACACTAGTGTGTGGTATTTACTTGCTGCTCTGCTCTCATTTGTTGAATATTTGCTGAACGCACAGAAGAGCCCAGGCCCAAAGGATTCAGAGCCTCCCAGAGCGAGTGAGCGCAGCCAGCCAGTTGCGCAGCCAGCGGGTGTGTTCCCCTGGCCCACAATGGACAGCAGGACTCTGCGCTTCCCTCCCTTGCCCCACATCTCTCTGCTGCTGGGACTGTCATGCTTTGCCTTTTTCTTCTCAATTCCCAAATCTATGGTTAGATTTTATTCACAGTATAATATTTTAGCCTTTCCCAAGTTTTATAACTTCTCTCATATCCTAACCACTACTTTAAGATTTTTATTAGACATTTATATTCCATATCTCTTGATCTTTATCCTTTTAGATTTAGCCATATATGTATTGTCAAGGTTATTACAAATCTACGTTTGCTCTCTGTTGTACTTATCATGAATTCTCAGCTGTGGTAAATCTGGGCCTTAATTATAATGTTTTATTAACTGTAATTCACAAGTGATAAATGGGGATGATAAACCCTTTGAATTCTTAACTGTCAAGAAATATCGCTCTCTTCCAGGAGATGAATAACCGATCTTACCAAAGAATCCTCAGGTCGCCCTTGTTTCTCAATAGTCTGGGTATAAATCCATTTTTCTCCATCAGATTAAAAGTTGGATATAAGTGATTCTTTTTCTTCACAAGTGACTTACATTATATCTAGAAGCTTATAATTTTTTTTATAATTTTGGAGCTCAACATTTTTTTTTGTACCCCAGTAAGACTTGGTTATGAACATTTTGTCATTAGCGTGACTTAGAATTTGATGACAACTTTTGGTCTGTATATTTAAATGTTCATTTAGCTCAGAGGAAACTTCTTTTACTATTTACTTGATCATTTCTCTTCTCTGTGTGTTCTTTTCTTCTTAGGAAACTATTATTCTCAAACTGCAGCACAAGTCAATTCTCTCCTGTCCTTAAATCTCGTTTTACTCACATTTTCCATATGTTAGTGCTTCTTTGTTGTGATTTCAGCATTTTTTTCCCCATGTAATCCTCTACTTGAGGTTTTAACTGTGGGTGTACTTTAATTTATCTGCAGAGTGCTTCAGTACAGACATATATTTTAGTTCCAGAAACTATTTTTCTACTTTCACATCTCCTTAGAGTTTCTAAGATATTTTATTTTAACAGAGAACTATATCAAGGGTTTTGTTACTCTTATTTTTGTAAACTGGGGGATTCTACATTGAATGATCCTTCTTTGATTCTCACTCATCTCCCAGTTTCCAGAGAATAGTCACAGGTTGCTTTTTCAACAAAACAGAACTGATATGGAGATTTGCATGTAGAGCCATTGACAGAGAGGGATCTTTGGACCAACAGCTCCAGAGTGAGGAGAAAAGAGTTGTTTCCTTTACCCTGATGGTACGGGTACCTGTACCATCATGCAGAAGGCTTCTGCTTTAGCCAATCTGGTGGTGAGTATGAAGTGGGATGGCCCATTCAGAGTGGGGCTGTGGAGACCTTTGCTCTATGACTTTCATCTGTAACTCACCAAAGCACGATCATACATTTAGCAATGTGTGAAGCAACTCCAATAGAGACATGATGGCTGAGACCTGGCTTCTAGTGACAGTCTTGGTACCAGGTAGAATAATTATATTATTGTGTGGAGTGCATTATTGTGTACAGTAAGGACCAAAGCAGGAAATGTGACAGCTGTTAAGGGTATTTCTTCTATAGATTCAGGAGTTGGGAAAATGATGATTTTTGAATATTCAAGGACAAGACTAACCTACTGTGAGTCAGACTTGGTCAGTAGCTTGCTTATGGATACACAGTCTGTGCGGTGACACACAGTCCCATTCTCAAATGTGTCTGTAGCATGCTTAGTTTAGTGCTGTGTTGTTACCATCTTCAAGCTGTTAACATTCATTTTCAATGGAGAAACTTGTAGTTTTTTTTTTAAATTAATTTTATTGAGAAAGAAATAGCAATGTGACAGTTTCAAAACAGGTTAGTGGGACAGTTATAATAATTAATACAGCCGGGCGTGGTGGCGCATGCCTGTAATCCCAGCACTAGGGAGGCTGAGGCAGGAGGATTGTTGTGAGTTCGAGACCAGCCTGAGCTACAAAGTGAGCTTAAGGCCAGCCTGAACTGCACAGTGAGACCCTGTCTCAAAAAAGACAAAAAAAAAAAAAAAAAAAAAAAAAAAAATAATTAATACATTGCATATTGTTGTCTTCATAGAGTTATTCATAGTACAAGATGCAGACATGATATCTTGTCTATTAGTACAAATCTTTCTTCTCATAGAACTAAGCAAAAGTAGCTGTATATATATATATATATATATATATATATATATATATATATCCTATTTCATATTACAGATATGTATGTTTTTTCATTACAAATGGTCCTTTATTAATATCCCCCATTTTTGTTTAGTTTTGTCAGAGATGGGTATTTCATTACCATTCAAATACTGTAGGTGCATGATGTGGTTTCATTTTGTGCTGGGCCTCACAGATGACATAACTGCCCCTTCCTGGGCATCAGGATTCTGTCTATAGCTGCCCTGTCATCCTCCCCTTGCTTCTTGTTCACAGTGACACATTGTCACTGTGCTAGCTTGGAACCCATGCTTTGCTGTGTTTTAAATCCAACCTCCTCCCTACAGAGTATTTTCTCATGTAGAACAGCACAAATACCCTAGGAGAAGGTTGAGGGATCACGGGAGAGATCATTGCTACAATCTCCACCATTGTCTTTTCTTTGAGGCAAGGCAAGGGGCTTTGAGTCTAAAATTTCAACAGTCACTCTTTATTACGGTCACTTCACTTGGTCCCACAATGGTCTGTTCCTGGATGTTTATGACTGAACAGAATAAGAAGCGATCTTCCTACTTTGCTTCTGGCCTGCTTTGTTCTTAAGGCCATGCTTATAATTCTATGTTTGCCATCTACCAAACTTCTTTGTCAGCAGTCACTGTCCTCTTATCTCTATGACTTTGGGATCCTATCATGTGCTGTTCTACTGATGAGCTCAGCTTATTAATGTGTTGCTAACTCTCCTAGGCACAGTAGATCTATGTAGTGATGTTGACCCTTTTGAGGGTACAGTTTTTGTGTTTCACCGTGGTGTTCCTGTAATCCCTCCCCATTAAACAGTCATTGGCTGGGATTTCCAGCCCTAAATTGTGTTTTCCCCACTAAAATGCCTTCTTCTATAAAGACTTAAATCCTTTCTCTAGTGTTTACATCTATTGTGTGAGGCAAGTCTGTCTCATAAAATTGGAGTTGTTGATTTTTCATACCCTAAGAGCTAGTCCAGAAGGTATTACTGCATCTTATTGGGGATGTCATAGAATAAGTCATATTTCTCAGAAAAACACTTTCATAATAATGAACCACTTTTCCAAATGTGAGTTTGGAACTTCCATTTGCTAATCCTTTAAAAATCCAATCTCAAAAGTCAGATTCTTGGCTCTTATAGGATGTGTTGGTAGGTCCTGCGGTTCTTTGGAGAATAATCACTTTTACCTTTGCAGACCCTGCATGTATCTTATCAGGCCACACTGATCTCTTTCGTTGGTATCTTGGCTATAGGTCCTAAGGGAACGCATGAGGCCTTGTAGTACAGGAGACTCTCATAATCTGCAAGAACTAGGGGAAGAGCATGGGCTCTTCACAGGGAGTCCTAGACCATTGATGCAGCCTGACAGTGTGGGAAATATGAGAAGCCAAAAGTTCTGGATGTATAAACCTACCTGTTCCCTTCTGCAAAAAAGGTCCCATGCTTGAAACAAGTCCCTTGCTTGTCATAGCAGAATTGCTTAGGTTGAGGTTTTAATTTTTAAAGTTTGGCTCTTTTGATGATTAAATTCTGTTGCTAAGCCTCTGCTTCTACATCCTAAGTGTTTCTGGGTTGGAAGTCACTCTTGCACGCTAACAAGTGGGCTTTCAGACTTTCACATTAAGGTTGTACTTAAGGACAAGAGGCCAGGAACCTCACTGAGATTAATCACCTATTGGCATTGCTTGTGGTAGGTGTATGACTCTATGCTAGGTAGTTTTCTTTAGATAATCTCTGAAGAAGGTAAACAGTTGAAGACCATCTTTTAGTAGAATTTTTGAATTCTGAGGACTATGTTCTTCATTCTTTGAAGAACACTCTGGGCAGAAAACCATAGCAAAGGTCCTCTTAATTTCAGCCAGCAATGTGTGTGTGTGTGTGTGTGTGTGTGTGTGTGTGTGTGTGTGTGTGAAGATGAGATTGTTGGGTCAGTGTGGTAGCAGTAGACAGGCTGGGTTGTCAGACTATCTTTGCAATCACAAAACATCTATTTGGTCTCCGTAGATTCTCTCAGTTAGAAAGCTGAAGAAAAGTTGCCTTTCTTCCTAATTTCTCAGAAAGTTGGGGTAGAAACATGAGCCACAGTTCCTTGAAGCCCTGGGCCTTTCCAGTGTACAGTGAATAGTTCATGATTCACACATCTGTAGGTCCTGATAGAGTTCTTTGTCCCAGCAGACCTATGGCTGGGAAGGAATCAAGTCTTGACACTGACTTAATTTGGATTTTCCAAGTGTCCTCAGGAAAGAGTCTTTGAATAAATCTTGCAATGCTTGTATTCGAAGTGCTTCTTACCCCCTCTCCTCTTAGCATCACCTGGGACACTGTAATCCCATCAACCTATATTCTTTTGCTTTGGCACTTGCCAATTTTACTCTAAACCTTGCTGCCAGAAAAATTCTCTAAAAAAACCTCCTGCTCAGTGAACTGATGGAATATCCAATCTAGCCACATTTGATTTATTCTTTTCCCCTTTCCTCTTATCCCATCTTCTGTTAGATTGACTGCTTGTATGATTTACTTCCTTGCTTTATTACTTATAACTATTATTCTCTTGGCTGTTAGCCACTATTTATAATATAAACGTATAATCTATCAGAGCGTATCCTCAATTTCTGTTAGTGAATATTACATCAATTTCTTTATAATAAGCTTAATAGATTATTCATCCATATTCATCCATTTTTTTTCTTTACTAAACGTTGCCTTCATCATGGTTTTTAGTTCTATATATGTTATATATCTCACTATGCACTATCATTTCTGTTCTAAACAGCCAAAGATTTTTGCATTTATTTCATGTTTAATTTATTCCCATGCCGTAAGCTTTTGTTTCTTCAGGGATATCTTTTTCTTCTGTGCAACTTCCTCTTCTGGTTTGGGAACAATTTGTTCCTTTTCAGTAAGGATCATCTCAATATGGCAGGGAGAGCTCATGTATGGATGAATCTGGCCATGAGCTCTGTAAATGGAGCAGTGCATCTTGGGTGCTTTGGATATGTTCAATAACCAGAGAATCTACATCTAAACCCTTAAGCTCAGCATTACGCTCTGCATTTTTAAGCATGTGCAGCAAAAATTCAGCACTCTTTTTGGGCCACCGACCCTGTGTCCAGCCCCACTGCTTGGCCTGGGCACACCTACCAACTCCACCATTGTAACCCAGAATGGTACACATTGCTTCTTTAATGTGACATCCTTCAGATACTTGGCCGTCTTTTGGATATGCACGCCCTTGATGGCCTGGGCAGTTTCACATGTATTATTCTGTGGGGTTGTCTGGGTCAAGAAAGTAGCAAACCATTTTCACTGGTCACCCAAGGCCGCTCACAGGAAGTAGAGCCAAAGATATTTTAAAGAGTCTATGCAAACCCTGTCCCCTGGCATGCTGAGCTGGCCACCAAGACCAGGCATGGTGGCACAGGCTTGTAATCCTAGTGCTAGGGAGGCTGAAAATAGAAGAATCACTATGAGTCTTAGCTGCATGGTGAGACCCTGTACCAAATACATAAAAATAAAATAAAATAGGCAGTCTTAACCCTAAGTACAAAATTCTTTCTGTTTACCCACAAGGTTACATTTCCACGGCTCTTCATTCAGCTTCATGGCTGTGGTTTGCCCTGTGTTTTCTTTTCTGTCTGAAGTACTTGCTTCAGCACAATTTTTCTGACTGCCAGTGATAGTTTTTTTCTTTTTTTTTTTTTTGTCAGTTATGTGTCTGAAAATGTCACTGCCTTCATTTTTGAAACTTTCTCCAAACAGAACTCTCAATGGACAGGACTCTTGGAAACCTTGGGAACTCTAGTCTAATTTCTTGTGGCTTGCATTGTTATCAGTAAGAATTCTGACATTACCTTTGTCTTTCCTCCTCCTAATAGGATGCCTTTTGTTTTGCCTGCTGCTGCTGTGGGGATTACACCCTTTCAGCACTGTTGCTGTACATTTTCCTTTCATCAGTGCATGTTTGTGGTGCCCGCTGACTGCCTCTGGGTGAGGAGCTGGCGCTGTGCCCCGCACGCCTCATTCTTTCACCCTTACTCCCATGCCCCCACCTCTGGGGCCCTGAAAATTTGCAAAAGATCTAGTTGTCTGTTTCCAGTTATCTGTATTTTATTTTAATTTGTTTTCTCCTGTAAGAAATTATGAGATATTTAAGCTGCGTGTCTGACTCAATTGACTTTCCATGGTCTCCAGGTGCACCCACTTTCTGCAGATGACTCAAATTTATCCTTTTTGTGGCAGTCCAGGGCAGCTTATACCGTCACTTTCTGTACGTTGGCTCATGCTGCTTGTGTTTGGGATTTACTGAGGGTCACAAATCAGTGGATTTAATGTTTTTGCCAAAATTGACAGAAAGGTAGGAGTGAGGTGGACAACTGTAACCCCAGCCACTCCAGAGACGGGCAGGAAAATCTCAAGTTTAGG